>JAVJIF010013608.1:0-128358 GCA_038442645.1 Agave tequilana | reverse complement strand
CAGAGTGGTATTGGTTTGTATCCCTCTTCGGTAGAGGTGATTGATTTGGTTGTTGGCTACGGGCCTTATCCCTCTTCGGTAGAGGTGGATTTGTGGTTATATTGCCTCGGTGGCATTGTTGGTTGAGAGAGGAGTTCGGTACTCCTTTAGTGGATTGGAAATCCTTCACGGTGGTGAAGGCGGGATGTAGAGCTAGGGGCTCGAAGCTCGAAAACATATCATTGTGTTTGCGTTTGATCCAATTTCTCTTAACCCTCTCTCTCTTTTAATTGTGCCAAAGCATCATTCTTAGCATCATATCATATTTGCTTGTGTTGAGCATTGTTTCATATTGTCATATCTATTATATGCTTGTGTGTGTGCCTCACTTATACTTAACCACAAGAGCTTCATATATAGCACCTCAACCCATATCTAGGGGAATCAAGAGGAGTTAGTCCAGAGCCCCTTCACGGGGAATTCGGCTATACACTTGTTGGTTGTATTAAGTGTGATTGCAAAATTGGTTTTAAGCTTCAGCATTAGCGCATTTAGTTTCTAGATTAGCATTAACACCTATCACCCCCTCTAGGTGTTTTTCAAATTGGTATCAGAGCCTACGCTCCTGATACTTTAGGCTTAACATCCTAGGAATGAGATCCTTTGTTTGCTAATCTAACATTTGCATTTGCTTGTTTGCACACATATAGTTTGGATCCATGGATTTCATGACCCCACCTATGTTTGACCCTTCCAACATTCTTGTTTGGAAGAACTAGGATGTCCATTTACCTACAAAAACCTAGGTTATAAGGTTCACCTTGCCATTATCAAGGAATTCCTTCCTTAGTGATAGTAAGCATATAGGGGCCAATGCACAGCCCTTGAGGCCATTAGAAGCACATTAAATAAAGAATATCTTATACTTGCTTCTAACTTTGATTCCGATTGCAGTGTGGAATATTTGACACCACAACCACCTCCAAGCTTCAAGTGCCAATCCAACCGGAGGAAGAATCTAGTGGAGATGAATCCGAGCCATAATAATTCTATACGGTCCAAGGGAAATGTCCCTTGAGGTACACTCGGAAACCCCTTAGAAGATGATGATGCTAGTTCTTCAAATGATTATGTGTGCCCATGCTTTGAATGAAGAACTATCTATTGTTTGTGAAAAATTAATTGAAAAGTATAAAATTTTGAAAAAGAAGACTTGTGCTTTAATAAAGAAAATGAAAAATTGTCTTCTAAGCTAAACAATGTTTAATGCAGAAAGGAAGTTGAGGTCTATAATGAAAGAGATTCATTGAGATCTAACTAGATCTTGCACTAAAAGAAAATAAAGTTTAAAATCTAAAAATGATTGTGAAACTCTTTTGAAGAATAATGAATGTTTGTCTTCAAAAGTTGAATTTGTTTTAAGAGAAAATGATTCTTTAAAAAGAGAATTGATTTTATTTCAAAAGAATTAGAAATTTGTTTAATAAAAATATATCTTTGGAAAATGAAATTGATTCTCATGTTGCCATGCTAGGGTAGTATCTCACACTTCACCTATTGCATGCCACACTTCTTCTTTGATTGATAATGATATAAATGTTTTGAAGAAGAGTGTTGATTGTTTGGGCTCCACTTTGAGCCAATGTGTTGTTGGGCATACACGTTTGGAATCTTTGTTTCGAAAGAAACAAGTTTCATCTTTCATGCACACCCTCCACGGCATACACATGCTCCTCACGGCACATCACACTAGAATGCTGATGTGTACACTTGTACACAGTGTGGACGAAGGGCCCTTGCTAAATTTGCTTTTGATAGAATACATGATGTAAATTAGCAAATAAATTTGTTTGGGTTAGGAATGATGCTAACCCTCTATGGCCCAAAAGAGTATGGGTACCAAAGACCACCCCTCTTATGTTTAATGTAGGTGTGGGCTCTCGCATGACGTGAGAGTAGCGGTACCTTGGAGCGGATGCGTTCCGAGCTTCATGGAAATCAATTGGATGCATCACTTTCAAGGAAGGTTTGGTGGGAAGACCACCATGTTTGGAGACAAGGAAAGTTGCCTTCTAGTTTTGGTAACGTTCCTAACTCCTTATTTATGTTAAGCTGCTTTCATGTTTATCATTTATAGCATGTTTTATTGTTTTAGATTATTATAAAATGCCATGATTATTAGACTCTTGACATACATGTATAGTATTTGAGACACCCATGTTTATATGGACCCATATTTTGTGTTCTCACCGTTTGTTTAGCTATCATGTTTCATCATAGGTTTAATAACATGTGGATTCTACATAATAATCATGTTTTTGTTTATCATGATGATTTTTGTCTTGTTTTATGCTTCATGCTTTGATATATATGTTTAAATGTTAGTTTTCATTAAGCCTAGGTATATATTTGTGCATATAGTGGGCCACTAATCTATATATGTTTGGGTTGAATGCTTATTTGTACCCATTAGATGTGCTAGTATAGTCTAGTTTTGATGATCCATGCATTTTAAACTTGTATTCCCATTTTTTGACATGTTTCATGTTTTGTGATTATGTGTTTAACTTCATGTATATGTCCATTTTACCAAACTATGTTTATACATTACATAATCCTTTTGAGCCACGTGCCTTCATACATATATCTTTGTGGACTCGTTTGTGTTTTGGATATGTATGTATACCTTAGTTTGTATAAGACATACATATGCCTTGAAGATTAAATAAGTTTTGATGATTTCTTGTTTCAAGGAATATTGAGCTTATTGCCATCTTTCATGATTATGATCTTCACATTGTATTTGTACACTCACATTTATTTTTTACTCATGTTTGTGTTTCATGAGTCATATTTATGCTTAATTGATTATGAGTGTTTGACTATTTTGTGAATTTCATATTTTCATGAAAAAATAATTTTTGTTTTATTCCTTACTTGAAGGATTTCGTACTAGTTTACAAATTTTTCATATAACTAGTTACGGTATTCTTCATTTGGTAGAGTTTTCAAACAAAACTTATTTTCAAATCTATTTTTTTGAAAACCCCTACCTTTCCGGGCGGACGGATGGGAGATCATACTCATGTATGCTTTATATTGAAAATCATTTTAAACTTGAACATGATTGGGAGGATTAGTTATATGATGTATACACTTGATCATTATTGTTGTTTCAATTGGTATCATTGAAATTCTTTCATTGGTATCAATTTTGATTTTCTTGTATACTCATATATGTTTGTATGTATGTATGCTTTCAATTCCAATATTATCAATTTCGATTGGTATTAATTTTTCATACATATATATATTTTGTTTATGCTATAGCTTGAGCTTCAATTTGTTTCAATTGATTCAATTTTCAATTGGTTTCTTATACAAGCTTATGCATTGTTTTGTTGGTATTTCATAAAGGGGGAGAAATTTCGGTTTTCATTTTCAATTGGTATTTGTATTTTCACTCCTACTTATGATAGAAAATAAAATCTTAAATTGATATCATATACTAAAAAGAAAAATACTCTCTTTTGATATCCAGATGTCTATTTGAATGTTTTAAATTGGAATCTCAAAATTTTGTTTAAAGATAAATACAAAAGTTTTGATTTGTATTGCCTATATGCAAGGAGAGCTAACATCTCTTCTACATATAGATTCATATTGAGTGTATCTTGTATTAGGAGCTTGACATCTCTTCTTTATGTGGTACACGTGTGTAGGGGAGCTTCACATCTCCCTCTTATGCATTGCATAGTGTACGTTATGTGAATTAGGGCTTGTCATCCCTCCTTCATGTAACGTATCTATGTAGGGAAGCTTCACATCTTCCTCTTCATGAATGTATATCGCATATACCATTTGTTGATTGATCTATGTTTACTT
Organism: Agave tequilana; assembly: GCA_038442645.1. NCBI lineage: Eukaryota > Viridiplantae > Streptophyta > Magnoliopsida > Asparagales > Asparagaceae > Agave > Agave tequilana. Next base: position 124,494 of record JAVJIF010013608.1, on the reverse strand, counting down.
TCAATTGGTATCAATGCTACTTTGACATATTTTCAATTGATTCCTAATTGATTGTCACCCTATTTGGTTTTTGTTTTTGTTTTTAGACAAAAAGGGGAGAACTTGTTTTTATTAACCCTTTTGTTGTTTCATTGTTTCGAACAAAAAGGGGGAGAAAAATTATTGATTTTGTATTGCTTTTACCCCTTTATTGATGATTGTTTCTTTGTATTAAAAGGGGAGAAGATTTGTTTTGTTTTGGTTTTTACCCCATTGTTGATGATTGACAAAAAGGGGGAGAAAAGATTTAAAAGAAGTTTGAGTTTTATATATGCATATTTATGTTTTTGCATATATTAAGTTTAATTTAGTTTAATTTTAATTGGTATCTAGAGCATGTTTTGTTTTTGAACATTTCATTGGTATCTAGAGGCTTTTATTGTTTATGCTGATTATGCATTGTCATTCATTGTATTTATTGTTTATTTGTTTATGCATTGTCATTCATTGCATATTTATTGTTATTTGTTTATGCATGAGTTAAGGGGGTTTCTTTGAAGCTTAACTTTATCCATCATATATAACTCCATGAGTTTTTTCATCATCAAAAGGGGGAGATTTTGGCCCGGAGGCCTTCCTCTCTAGTTTGATGATGATTAACTCATGTAGTTATGTTTACTAATAATCTTGTGATTTTAAGTTTCAGATCATTTAGCAAGAATTAGTTGGTGATTGCTTCAACAGGAGTTTGAAGCCTTTCACAAGTGATTCCAGTGCCCGAGCATCAAGATCATACCTTTACACTCGGTGGATCACGTTTGGATCGAGTCGGCTTGAAGATTGAAGATCATCAAGAAGACTTAGGTATCCTAGTTTAGTTAGTGTATTTTAGATCCATGTGTAAAGATAAGAATAGTTGATATGCTCAAGTGCACAACACACACGTTTTATGGTTTTGTTTTTAGTTTAACCGATATTTGTTTTCATGAATAGTTGATCAAAACAAGTTTAAATGGTTTATATGTATAGTAGATATATTCTTTCTATACATGCATGCTTAAACTTCTTAGACAAACTTATTTTGACTTTCCTATTCATGTATTGAAAAATCTAAGTTTGATAAAATACAAGTTTGGTTTTTAGTAAAAATGTTAAAACACAAAAATAGTTTCATATGCTTGATATTTGAGTTAAATGTTTATCACATGTTTATGTATCAATGCAAAATGATAAAACTATTTTTGGGTATTTTACAAAGACTTAAAAGATTTTAGAAATATTCTTAACATGTGTTTCTGACCTTGAACTGGCTGACAGGCCAGGTCGGTCGACCGCTCGGTCGACCGCACCAAGGGCCGGTCGACCTTGCGGTCGACTGACGTGCACAGAGCTGTGCACGTCGGCAGCACAGTGGGCCGGCCGACCGACGGTCGACCGGACCAGAGAGCTCTGCTCTCTGTATCTGGGCGTCGGCCGGGCGGTCGACCGGATTGCCCCAACGGTCATATTTATGACCGTTGGGGTCGACCGGGCGGTCGACCGCAAGCCTGTCAGGCTGCCAGATCAGCCTAACGGCTAGTTTTCTGTTGGGCCTATATAACCCCATTTCTTTGGGATTTTGGCTAAGATTTTCAAGAGCAAAAATTCCTAATTTTTGAAGTGTTTTTTACAAGTTTTAAAAGTGTTAAGTGCCAAAAAGATCAATCTATATTTGTTTAGAGTTTTTGGAAAAATCAAAGAAAATAGAAAAATTGGCGATTTTGTATTGTTCTTCTTCATTTCTATCTTTTACAAAGAGTTTTCCCAAGTATTTTTCTTGAGTTTTTGTTTTCTAACTCTAAGTTTTCCACACTTGAGCTATCTTCTATCCTATTCTATTAGGATCATTTGTTTGTGGGAAAAGAGATTGAGTTTGTGATCTTTTGTGATCACTTGTTGTAAACCCTCCTTGTATTTGTGTATCCCTCTTTGGTAGGGGTTGATCGGAGTGGTATTGGTTTGTATCCTCTTCGGTAGAGGTGATTGAGTTTGGTTATTGGCTACGGGCCTTATCCCTCTTCGGTAGAGGTGGATTGTGGTTATATTGCCTCGGTGGCATGTTGGTTGAGAGAGGAGTTCGGTACTCCTTTAGTGGATTGGAAATCCTTCACGGTGGTGAAGGCGGGGATGTAGAGCTAGGAGCTCGAACTCGAAACATATCATTATGTTTGCGTTTGATCCATTTCTCTTAACCCTCTCTCTCTTTTATTGTGCAAAGCATCATTCTTAGCATCATATCATATTTGATTGTGTTGAGCATTGTTTCATATTGTCATATCTATTATATGCTTGTGTGTGTGCCTCACTTATACTTAACCACAAGAGCTTCATATAGCACCTCAACCCATATCTAGGGGAATCAAGAGGAGTTAGTCCAGAGCCCTTCACGGGGAATTCGGCTACACTTGTTGGTTGTATTAAGTGTGATTACAAAATTGTTTTTAAGCTTCCGCATTTAGCGCATTTAGTTTCTAGATTAGCATTAACACCTATTCACCCCCCCTCTAGGTGTTTTTCAGATGGTACAGTACTCTTATAATCTTGTGGAATTCAAGGGGAAGGCGAATACTCTTGTGGGAATCAAGGGAAAGGTTAGATCTCTTGTACTAAGTTTATTAATAAAACTCTCTCAATTTCTCTCCCCGTGGATATAGGCCAAGTTGGGCCGAACTGAGTTAAGTTCTTGTGTTCTTTTTCACTCATTTGTCTTGGTATTGCTAGTTTACTCTACAATAGTTTCTTTTGCAAGTATTACATATTGTCACAGTTTCGCAACGTAGATCATGGTCTTGAGGGTGCTCAATAGTTGGTGTCATAACCCGATTTTTTAGTCTCAATAATTGATATCATAGTTATCGTGTCACAACAATTTATATCAGAGCATAAGGTTGACGACAAGGCGATATGTCGAAGATTGAAATTTTTGCAAGCAAGTTCAATGTTGAAAAATTCAATGGCAAAGAAAACTTTGGTCTATGACACAAGAAGGTGAAGATGTTGTTGGTGCAACAGGTATTCATAAGACCTTGAAGGGAAAGTCAGAAAAATCTGCAGGTATGTCAGATGAGGATTATGAGGAGATAGATCTGAAAATGGCAAGCACGATCCAATTATGTTTAACAAACCAAGATCATGTACAATATGATGAATGAAGAAATGGTTATAGGTTTGTGGTCAAGATTAGAAACATTGTATATGACAAAGATGAAAAACACCTAGAGGGGGGGTGAATAGGTGTAAATGCTAATCTAGAAACAAAATGCGGAAGTTAAAACTATTTTGCACAAACTAATACAATCAACAAGTGTAACCGAATTTTCCGTGAAGGGCTCTGGACTAACTCCTCTTGATTCCCCTAGATAAGGGTTGAGGTGCTATATGAAGCTCTTGTGGTTAAGTATAAGTGAGGCACACACAAAATCAAGCATATAAGGATGATAAGCAATATGAACTAATGCAAGGCACAAATGCAAGTAATAAGATATGAATGAATGAATGATGCTTTGCACAAATAAAAGAGAGAGAGAGAGAGTTAAGAGACAATGGATCAAACGCAAACACAAAGATATGTTTCGAGGTTCGAGCCCCTAGCTCTACGTCCCCGCCTTCACCGAGAAGGATTTCTAATCCACTATCTTGTCCACCGGGGAACCTCCACCGAGGAGGATTTTTACAACAAGGGAGTACCGAACTCCTCTCTCAAACACCGCCTCACAACCGAGGGGTAGGCCCGTAGCCAAACAACAACAAACACCTCTACCGAAGAGGGTTACAAACTCCACCTCTCACTAGAGGGAGCAAACCACAATCTCAACCTCTACAAAAGAGGGAGCAAACCAATCACCCGATCAACCTCTACCAAAGAGGGATACAACAAAAGCAAGGGTTTACAACTTGGTGGTATTTTTCAACCACACACAATTCCTTTTTCCACAAACAATGATCCTAATAGAATAGGATAGAAGATAAGCTCAAGTGTGAAAAAACTAGAGTTTGGAAACAAGAACTCAAAGAAAATACTTGGGAAAAACTCTTTGTAAATGATAGATTGAAGAACAAAACAAATCTCCCAAATTTCTATTTTCTTTGATTTTCTCAAACCCTAAAACACAAAACCAATTTGGAAGTTTAAAACCTAAAAACACTTTTGAAAACTTGTTTTAAACACTAGAGAAACTCTGAAATTTTTCTTGTCAAAAGTCTTATCAAAATCCCCCAAGAGATGGGTATTTATAGGCCAAACAGAAAAACTAGCCGTTAGGCTGATCTGTCAGCCTGACAGGCTTGCGGTCGACCGGCCGGTCGACCGCCAACGGTCCCAATATGACCATTGGGGCATCCCGGTCGACCGCCCGGTCGACCGCCCAGATACAGAGAGCAAAGCTCTCTGGTCCGGTCGACCGACCGGTTGACCGCCCATGTGTCTGCCAGACGTGCACAAGGTTGTGCACTCGGTCGACCCGCTCGGTCGACCGGCCCTTGGTTCGGTTCGACCGTGCGGTCGGCCGACCTGGCCTGTCAGCCACAGTCTGGGTCAGAAACTGGGTAAAAATAATTCTAATATTCTCATAAATCTTCTAAAAATACATAAAAAATTGTTTATCATTTTGTATTGAAATACAAACTTGTGATAAAAATTTCAAGACAAATATTAAATATTTGGAATCATTTTGTGTCTTGCAAATTTTATCAAAAATCAAATCTTGTATTTATCAAACTTTGATTTTTCAATACATGAATAGGAAAGTCAAAATAAGTTTGTCTAGGAAGTTTAAGCAAGTATGTATATATAGAATACATCTACTATACATATAAACCATGTAAACTTGTTTTGATCTACTATTCATGAAAACCAATACGGTTAAACTAAAAACCGAAAAACATAAACATGAAACGTGTGTGTTGTGCACTTTAGCATATCAACTATTCTAAGCTTATACACATGAATCTAAAATACACTAAACTAAAATTAGGATACCTAAGTCTTCTTGACGATCTTCAATCTTCAAGCCGACTCGATCCCAAACGTGATCCACCGAGTGCAAAGGTATGATCTTGATGCTCGGGCACTGGAATCACTTGTGAAAAGCTTCTAAACTCCTTGTTGAAGCTAATCACCAACTAATATCTTACTAAATGATCTGAAACTTAAAATTACAAGATTATTAGTAAACATAACTACATGAGTTAATCATCATCAAAACTAGAGAGGAAGGCCTCCGGGCCAACAATCTCCCCCTTTTTGATGATGACAAAACTCATGGAGTTTATATATGCATGGATTAAAGTTAAGCTTCAAAGAAGCTCCCCCTTAACTCATGCATAGCAATAAACAATAAATATGTGCAATAAATATTAAACATGATAATGCATAGATCATGCATAAAACAATAAAACATGTTCTTATACCATTGAAATTTTCAAAATAAAAACAAAACATGTTCTAGATGCTCTAGATACCAATGCTCTAGATACCAATTAAAACATCTAGATACCAATTAAATTTAATATATGCAAAAACATAACTATGCATATAAAACATGTACCAATCATGCATGTTAAAACATCTTCTCTATATATGCATGTTAAACTCTCAAATAATTCTCCCCCTTTTTGTCAATCATCAATAAAGGGAAAAAACCAAAAAAATCAATAAATTTTTCTCCCCCTTTTGTTTAAAACAAAAAATATCAATATGACAATCAATTAAGATATCAATTGAAAATATGTCAAAGTAGCATCTTGATACAAATTGAAAGTAAACATAGATCAATAAATAAATGGTATATGCGATATACATTCATGAAGAGGAAGATGTGAAGCTTCCCTACATAGATACATTACATGAAGGAGGGATGAAAAGCCCTAATTCACATAACGTACACTATACAATGCATAAGAGGAGATGTGAAGCTCCCCTACACATGTGTACCACATACAGAAGAGATGTCAAGCTCCTCAATACAAGATACACTCAACATCAATCTATATGTAGAAGAGATGTTAAGCTCTCCTTGCATATATGCAATACAAATCAAAACTTTTGTATTTATCTTTAAACAAAATTTTGAGATACTAATTAAAACATTCAAATAAACATCTTGATATCAAAAGAGAGTATTTTTCTTTTTAAGCATATGATATCAATTTAAAATTTTCATTTTCTATCATAAAGCAAGGGAGTGGAAATACAAATACCAATTGAAATATGAAAATCGAATTTTCTCCCCCTTTATGAAATACCAACAAAACACATGCATAAGCTTGTTTAAGAATACCATTTGAAAGCTAAATCAATTGAAACAAAGTTGAAGCTCAAGCTTAGCATAAACAAAATATATGTATGAAAATTAGATACCAATCGAAATTGATACTATTGGAATTGAAAGCATACATACATACAAACATATATGAGTATACAAAAAAGGTCAAAAAGGTCAAAATTGATACCAATTGAAAGAATCCGATGATACCAATTGAAACAACAATAATATCAAAGTATAACTCATATAACCTATCCTCCCAATCATGTTCAAGTTTAAAATGATTTTCACTATAAAGCATACATGAGCATGATCTCCCATCCAACCGCCCTTGGAAGGTAGGGGTTTTCAAAAATAGGTTTAAAAAAATATAGTATGCTTGAAAACATCTACCATAACGAAGAATACGAACTAGTCAATGAAAAAACTTGTTAACTAGTACGAAATCCTTCAAGTAAGGAATAAAACAAAATTATTTTTCATGAAACATGAAATCCACATGATAATCAACACTCTAAGCCAATTAAGCATAAATATGACTCATGAAAATAAAACATGAGTAAACAATAAATGTGAGTGTACAAATAAGATGTGAAGATCATAATCATGAAAGATGGACAATAAGCACAATATTCTTTGAAACATGAAAACATGAAAATCATCAAAACTTATTTAATCTTCAAGGTATATGTATGTCTTATACAAACTAAAGTATACATACATATCCATACACACGAGTCCCACAAAGATATATGCATGAAGGCACGTGGTCAAAAGGATGTATATGTATAAACAATAGTTTGGATAAGATAGACATATACATGAAGTTAAACATAAACACAAAAACATGAAACAAATTCAAAAATGGGAATACAAGTTTAAAATGCATGAATCATCAAAACTAGATTATACTAGCACATCTAATGGGAACAAATAAGCATTCAAGCATAAACATATATAGATTTATTTGTGGCCCACTATATGCACAAATATATACCTAGTCTTAATGAAAAACTAACATTTAACATCTATTCAAGACATGAAGCATAAAACAAGATAAAATCATCATGATAAATCTTAAACATGATTATTATGCAAATCCACATGTTATTAGAGCAATGATTAATATGATAGCTAAACAATGATGAGAACACAAAAATATGATCCATATTAAACATGGGTGTCTCAAATACTATACATGTAAGTCATGAGTCTAATAACATGGCATTTTCATAATAATCTAAAAACATCAAATCATGCTAAAGATAATGAACATGAAAAGCATGTAAACAATAATTAGGAGTTAGACCGTTACCAAAACCTATGAGGCAACTCTCCATGTCTCCAAAACAAGGTGGTCCTCTCCACCAAACATCCCTTGAAAGTGATGCATCCAAATAATCTCCTCTAATCTCGGAACACATCCACTCCAAGGTACCGCTACTCTCACATCATGTGAGAGCCCACACCTACATCATAAACAAGAGGGGTGGTCTTTGGTACCCATATCTTTTTGGGTCCATGGGGGTCAGTACCTTCTCTAACCCAAACAAATTTATTTGCTAAATTTGAAACATGTATACGATCATAGCCAAATTTAGCAAGGTGGCCCTTACGTCGACAATGTGTACAAGTGTACACATGAGCATACAAGTGATGATGGTGTCCGTGAGGAGCATGTGTATGCCGTGGAGGGTGTGCATGCATAAATGGAACTTGTTTCTTTCGAAACAAAGATTCCAAACGTGTATGGCTCTTGGCACATTGGCTCAAAGTGGAGCCCAAACAATCCATATTCTTCTTTAGCATAGATATATCATTGTTAATTAAAGAAGAAGTGGTACATGCAATGGGTGATCTAGATGGAACTACCCTAGCATGGCAAATATGTGCATCCATATTATTTTTCAAAACATATTTTCTTTAAACAAATTTCTAAATCCTTGGAAATAGTAGCATTTTTATTTTCAAGGATTCATTTTCTTTTAAAACAAAACTAACTTTTGAAGACAAGTTTTCATTTTTCTTTAAATTATTTCACAATCATTTTTATTTTTCAAAAATTTATTTTCTTTTATAACAATCAAGCTTAGATTTCAATGAGTCCCTTTCATTAGAAATCTCCACTTTCTCTTGCACAACCAAGTCAAGTTAGAACAACTTTTCATTTTCTTTATTTAAAGAAAAGGTCTTTTTTTCAAAATGTTATATTTTTCAATCAATTTTTCACACACTAAAGATAGTTCTTCATTTAAAGTGTTAGGATCAACATGCTCATCACAAGAAGAATTAGAATCAAAACTATCTAGTTGAGTTTCCGATTGTACCTCAAGGGAGTCATTCCCTTGGATCATGAAGCATTGTGACTCGGAATCTCCACTAGATTCCTCCTCTTGGATTGACAATTGAAGCTTGGAGGTGGTGGTGGTTGTCAACTTGTTCCACACTACAAAAGCGGAATCAAGATTAGAAACAAGCAAGAGATATTCTTTATTTAGCGTGCTTCTAATAGCCTCAAGGGCTTGTGCATTGGCCCCTATATGATTGCGGTTACCAAGATAGCATTTCTTGGTAGCGGCAAGAAAGACATGCAAGCCTAGGGTCTTCAAATAGCAACTCATCTTGACCTTCCAAATATCAAGTTTAGAAATATCAAACATAGGAGGGCTATCCATGAGTGCAAACTAAATGTGTGCAAGCAAACAAATGCAAATGATAGACTAGCAAACAAGGATCTCACTTCTAGGATGTTAAACCTAAGTATCAGGAGCGTGGGCTCTTATACCAATTGAAAAACACCTAGAGGGGGGGTGAATAGGTGTAAATGCTAATCTAAAAACTAAATGCGGAGCTAAAAACTATTTGCACAAACTTAATACAACCAACAAGTGTAGCCGAATTCCCGTGAAGAGCTCTGAACTAACTCCTCTTGATTCCCCTAGATAAAGGTTGAGGTGCTATATGAAGCTCTTGTGGTTAAGTATAAGTGAGGCACACACACAAAAGCCAAGCATATAAGGATGATAAGCAATATGAACTAATGCAAGGCACAAATGCAAGCAATAAGATATGAATGAATGAATGATGCTTTGCACAAATAAGAGAGAGAGTTAAGAGATAATGGATCAAACGCAAACACAAAGATATGTTTCGAGGTTCGAGCCCCTAGCTCTACGTCCCCCCTTCACCGAGAAGGATTTCTAATCCACTATCTTGTCCACCGAGGACTCCCACCGAAGGAACCTCCACTGAGGAGAATTTTTACAACAAGGGAGTACCGAACTCCTCTCTCAAACACCGCCTCACAACCGAGGGGTAGGCCCGTAGCCAAACAACAACAAACACTCTACCGAAGAGGGTTACAAATCCTCCTCTCACTAGAGGGAGCAAACCACAATCTCAACCTCTACCAAAGAGGGAGCAACCAATCACCCAATCAACCTCTACTAAAGAGGATACAACAAAAGCAAGGGTTTACAACTTGGTGGTATCTTTCAACCACAAACAATTCCTTTTTCCCACAAACAATGATCCTAATAGAATAGGATAGAAGATAAGCTCAAGTGTGAAAAACTAGAGTTTGGAAAACAAGAACTCAAAGAAAATACTTGGGAAAACTCTTTGTAAATGATAGAATTGAAGAACAAAACAAATCTCCCAAATTTCTATTTTCTTTGATTTTCCCAAACCCTAAAACACAAAACCAATTTGGAAGTTTAAAGCCCAAAAATACTTTTAAAAACTTGTTTTAAACACTAGAGAAACTCTGAAATTTTTCTTGTCAACAGTCTTATCAAAATCCCCAAAGAGATGGGGTATTTATAGGCCAAACAGAAAACTAGCCGTTAGGCTGATCTGTCAGCTGACAGGCTTGCGGTCGACCGGCCGGTCGACTGCCAACGGTCCCAAATATGATCGTTGGGGCATCCCGGTCGACCGCCCAGATACAGAGAGCAAAGCTCTCTGGTCCGGTCGACCGGCCCATGTGTCTGCCAGACGTGCACAAGGCTGTGCACGTCGGTCGACCGGCCCTTGGTTCGGTCGACCGTGCGGTCGGCCGACCTGGCCTGTCAGCCACAGTCTGGGTCAGAAACTGGGTAAAAATAATTCTAATAATTCTCATAAATCTTCTAAAAATACATAAAAATTGTTTTATCATTTTGTATTGAAATACAAACTTGTGATAAAAATTTCAAGACAAATATTAAATATTTGGAATCATTTTTGTGTCTTGCAAATTTTATCAAAAACCAAATCTTGTATTTTATCAAACTTTGATTTTTCAATACATGAATAGGAAAGTCAAAATAAGTTTGTCTAAGAAGTTTAAGCAAGTATGTATATATAGATACATCTACTATACATATAAACTATGTAAACTTGTTTTGATCGACTATACATGAAAACTAATATCGGTTAAACTAAAAAACCGAAAAAAACATAAACATGAAACGTGTGTGTTGTGCACTTGAGCATATCAACTATTCTAAGCTTTACACATGGATCTAAAACACACTAAACTAAAACTAGGATACTTAAGTCTTCTTGACGATCTTCAATCTTCAAGCCGACTCGATCCCAAACATGATCCACCGAGTGCAAAGATATGATCTTGATGCTCGGGCACTGGAATCACCATGAAAAGCTTCTAAACTCCTTGTTGAAGCTAATCACCAACTAATATCTTGCTAAATGATCTGAAATTTAAATCACAAGATTATTAGTAAACATAACTACATGAGTTAATCATCATCAAAACTAGAGAGGAAGGCCTCCGGGCGAACAAAAGAGCCTCTACAGCAAGCTGTACTTGAAGAAACAACTAATGGGCTACGCATAAAGGAAGGGATAACTATTTGGAGCATCTGAAATTCTTTAACAAGGTCATTAACTAGCTACTAGCTTTTGATGTCAAAATCGATGAGGAGGACAGGTAAGAAAACTCTTATCATGGAGGAGGTCATATCAACTTTCTTATTTAATGAGACCAGAAAAAGACCAAATCAAGAGGAGGAGAAGGATCGGGTTTGGTGGTCATGAGAAGGAAAGGAAGGGAAGAAAAGAAAAGTCTGAGTTCGTCGAAGGGGTGTCAATTTTTTCAACAGGAAGGTCACTGAAAGAGTAACTACAAGCATCAACAAGAGTGATTGAAGAAGAAGGGGCAAGCTGCATAGGTAGACATAGCAGAGAGTGTATCAAACACCAATAAGTTAATGTCTTCCTACGTTGAAGATAACACTTCTCAAGGTAAAAGTTGGATATTTGATTCTGATAGTAGGTTCATATATGTGTAGAATCACCTAGAGGGGGGTAAATAGGTGATGGCTAATCTAATGGTCACTTAATGCCAAATAATGCGGAATTAAAAAACTATTATGACCTAAACTAAAATTCTTAAACTAAACACCACGTATAACACAAGAGTGTAGCCGAATTCCCCGTGAAGGGCTCTGGACTAACTCCTCTAGATTCCCCTAGATAAGGGTTGAGGTGCCGCGTTGGCTCTCTTGGTTAAGTACAAGTGTTAGCAAACAATCCCCAAGCATATACAATAAAGCACACAAATATATCATGCATATAAAGATAAACACAAGTGATAGCAGCAAGATATAAATAAGAAACAAAGAGAGAGAGAGTGAGCAATCACAAACACAAGGGATTTGTTTCGAGGTTCGAGCACACTTGCTCTACATCCCCGCCTTCGACACACGAAGGATTTCCACTATAATCGATCCCACCGGATCACTCGGTGCCGCAACACCTACAACGAGTTCCCACTAGAACTCCTTAGACTCTCTCTAGTCCGTACACACCGCAAGCCCACAAGCTCGCCGAGGCCGCACCTCAAACAACAAGTTCGCACCCGAACTCGAAACACCGCGGACACACACGTCCGCCTCCTCAAAGTATAAGAAAGAACTCTTGGTGATCTAAACACTTTGATCACAATAAACACTCTCACAAAAACACTCCTATAGGATGTATATGTCAATGGGTTGCTCAAGTGTTTGTGAGAAAATAAGGATGAGAATGGTGGAGGAAAAACTCAAGAAATTCACTTTTAAAACACTCTTGATAAACTCCCCTTTTGATAGGAAATATTTGCTCTCAATTTGTGGAGAAAAACCTCTTAATAGAGTAGGAAAAACTGGCTTAAAAACTCTCTAAAAATCTTAGAGAAAACAGCTCCCAAATGGCCCAATTTATAGGGCTCCAAAAACTAGCCGTTAGAGGCCTGACAGAACTGTCGGTCGACCGTCCGGTCGACCGGCAAAGGTCAGAAATCTGACCGTTGGGGCTGCGGTCGACCGGTCGGTCGACCGAGGCCAGGATACATAGAGCAAGTCTCTCTGTCCGGTTGACCGGTCGGTCGACCGGGGCCTTTCCAGAGAGCAGAGCTCTCTGGACGGTCGACCGGGTCGGTCGACCGGCCCTCCTGCCAGAACTGGGCGTGCACATCTGTGCACGTCGGTCGACCGCCTTCAGGCTTCGGTCGACCGCTCGGTCGACCGGCTGAAGCCAGGCAGCACAGTCAGGGGGATTTAAAACTTGGTCTTTTTGGCTCACATAAAATCCCATAAAATCACAGAAAATCTACAAAAATAGTTTTACCAATACACTTTGATAAACAAACATGCTTGCACAAAATCAAGGCATGTTACAAATGATTTGGACTATTTTTGTAATATGAAAAAATTGGCTCAAATGAAAAACAGTATTTCCAAAACTTGATTTTTCCAAACTTCTCCAAATACAAAAACAAGATATTTAAACTCTTTTAAAGCATAGAGTGTATGGATATGATCCACTACACAAACATGGTGAAATATCTATGTTTTTGACATTAAGCTCTAAAATTGGTTTTGGTTAAAAACATGTAAACTTTGAATACCAAAAACCAAACCGGTATTTTTCTAAAGAAAATTCTTTTGTAAAAACAAAACTATCAAGAGTGTGTGTGTATATGTACTTGAGCAATCCACCAACTATTCTATCCTTTACATTTTATCTAAAAATAAAATCTTCTAAAATAAACCTAGACACAAGTCTTCATCTTCTTGAAATCTTCACTTGAAGCCTTCTCATCTTCTTGACTTGATCCAAACACGATCCAATGGCTCTGGATCAAACCGTACTAGCTCCAAAACTTGACTTCAAATCCTTTGTTGAAGCTATGCACCTACTAAGATCTTGATCATAAATCTGTCACTAATTAAACACAAGATCATTAGTACTATAACTACATGAGTGATCATCATCAAAACTAGAGTGATGGGCCTTCGGGCCAACATATATTCCCATAAGGATATGTTCAACTCTTTGGTTGCAAAAGAGAAAAGGACTATCAAAATGTTGGATGGCTCGACTTGCGAGGTCATCGGTACTGGGACAGTAAATATTACAAGAAGAGATGAGACAGTGCGTGCTTTGAAGGCGATCTAAGATGTCCTGGAGGCATAGTACAATCTAATATCCATAGGGGTGCTTGATGAAAATAGATGGTAGATCCAAGTGCAGCAAGGCGTCATCACGGTTAGCCGAAGAGACATGATAATCCTTTAAGGAGAGAAGTGTAGAGGGATATGCAAGCTGAAGGAAAAAACTCAGTTCAAGGAAAATTTCAATGACAATCTTGGAAGGGAGTCAACGCAAGGGGAGCTTTAAGGAAGACTATGACAGGTGATTGAGATTTAAGAGTTTGTAAAGAAAAAGATTGAGTTGTAGAATTCTTAGTCTCAATGCTATCCGCTGCAGCAAGGGCCAAAGCGAGTCGATCCACAGGGAAGGATGCGATGCAAGCTTTCGGACGATTTCTCTGTATACTTCAAATAAGACAAAGGAGAGATTAGATTTGAGATATATATGATTAGAAAAATGTGGTTTTACTGATCTTCTACCACAACCCTTATTGCAAGTCTTGGATGTTGAATGTCATCTTGAGATGCATATGATTCACACTAGGTTTATTAGAAAGGATTCAAGCAAGAAAAGATGATATTAGATTCTAACTAAGTTGCATTACCAAAAACTCAACAAAGATTCATCCTAACCTCTAAGTACAGCATAAGAAAAGTGTATCTTAAAGTTATGCTGTCTAAGTACTAAGTATGAAGTTGTGAAGAGATGTTAGGTGTGCAATCTAGATTAGAAGAACTAGCTATCAGTTTAATCTTCAAGAAAGGCAATCTTAGACTTAGGGTTTCTAAAAATTGTTCATCAATCTATTCAATTCCTAAACTGCTCTAGGGTTGCTTAATAGATCAGCAAACCACACTTAGAAATTAGTTAACCATCTTTTTTTATTTTATTTATTATTTTTTTATTTTGCTTAATGAGAAGAATTGTGAAAGAAAGAAAAACGAATCAAGAGATCACAGAGCAAAAACCAAAATCGAGAGATCACAGAATAAAGACAAAATTAAATGAAAAGAATTAAATGGCAAAAGAGGTAACCTTTATTCGAAAATATCCTCCAAATACAAGCTCCTTCTTCTCCACAATGTGCATAAAAGGAAATTACAATTTGCAGAAATTTAAAGAGAAAGCTAAAGAAAACCCTAATCTCCTCGTCTCTGGATGGCCCTCTCTGTTGCGTCTGCAGGGGTATTTATAGGCGCTGGAGGAAGTAGAGTCCCGATAAAACTCTGCCACAAAATCTGGTCTTCGGCCTCATCCACTTTGCCGCGGAAACGCGGCTCTGGCCGCATTTCCGCGGCCAAAGTCTCATCCCTGGCCGCGCGCTTTTGCGCGTGGCCTCCTCTGGTCCGTCCATCTGGGCCTATCCATTTAGATCTGGCATCTCGACTCTTTAATTGAGATTCGGGATAACTTGGAAATCAAGTTACCCTAAATCCAAATCTCTTCCAAAACGAATTTCATCCTTGCACTCTTATTTATCCTTATCCTGCAAGCATTTAGGATTTAGTAGAAGTCTATCCCTTTACTCTTCTTTTAATATTTGCAACTTTTGCACTTTGTAATTGCAACTTTGACATTTGATAATTGCAATTTTTCACTTGGGCTTGGACATGGGTTTTGGGCTTCTTTTGGGCTTTATTCTTTATTTAATTAATTGCTCAAGGCCTGCACACATTAAATAATAAAAAAATAGTTAATAGTGCATGATTATATGAATAAATATGAAAATGTGATAGTAAATGTATTGATAAATATGCACTTTTTACTACCTATCACACCCCCACACTTATTTTTTTGCTCGTCCTCGAGTAAAAATCAAAAAGAAAAAGAAAACTAATCTAGCTAACTCACTTTCGTAGGAATCACGGTTGCACTTAGCATGTGCAACAAGCCGTTAAACCCCTAGGTTACCCTAGAGGACGAGTGTTGTCTCGTGAGGGTTTTCAGCGGATTACACCCACAAAATCCATAAAAAGGAAAATATTTGAAATACTTTTGAAAAGACTAAGTAATCTATAAGTTTTAGGATCTTCATTTTATTCATTCTTAAACTTAGTCTTTATATAGTAAATTGTTTTCCTTTTTAGGTAAGGGTCAAAATTTAATGTTTGTATAGTCTTTTTCGTTACCCTAAGTCATATGCATCCTTGTGAATTTTTACTAGGAATTCCTTAACTTGGACTCTCATGCCTCTTTATTATTATTATATATTTTTTTCTTTTTTTTCTTTTTTTTAATATGTATAACTCATCTAATTTTCTTTCGTGTAAGTATCAAGGCTTCTTGAGGCCCTCATACCTAACTAATTGACTATTAGATCTGTTAGTACATATAAAAGTAATTTTTCTTAGTTTCCTTAGGCTTTCTAATCCACCCATGTAGCGAACTTAAAGTCGATGGCTCCCAAACCGGTCGGCTTTCGGGCACCAGGTGAGACAATACCCCTCGGACTTAAGAATTCGAGTGAACTAGGCCACAAAACTAAGGGCTTTATTTCATAAAATCACCTTTAGGGTGAATACTTATGCTTCTTGAGGCACATGCATCCAGCTTAATCAGTGAATTTCTCTTTTTTTCTTTTTTTATTATTATTTATTATAGGGCACAAGAGTCTTTGTCTTAGAATCCTAGATATGTAAATGTATTAGGTATGCATATTTCATTAAGGTAAAAATCAAGACTAATTACTTATTCAATTTTTCCTCCTATACCTAAAAATTCAACAATTTATTTATTTTGACTAAGTTTTTAGAAATCCTAATCATGATTTTCCTAATTCTTAAGACTAACTTAGATTTCTTTCAAAAGATAAGTCAAAATATTGTCCTTTTTTCATTTTTTTTAATATTAGTAAATTTTTGTTAGTTTCTACCTATGTTAGTGTGTTAGTAAAGCCTCCCCCAACACTTATCTCATGCATTGTCCTCAATGTATGAATGTATGCATGTATGCATGAAAAAGAAGAAGGGAAGGCAGAAGTTACCTCAAGGTGGTGGTTCTGGTGGTGGTCTAATTGGGCCAAGCGTTGCTACCCAATCAAGATAATGTAATATTTGGAGGAACCCACCAGAAATTTCTCTTGTATAACCCACTAAAATGTATGTATTATCATTTTAACAATTCCACCCCATCAAATTTTCAAATTTCATAATTATTTTCAGAGTCAATTGTGTCAACCGCCTTGTCCCAAAATGGAGTGTGAAAAGATGGAATGATTGACTTGGACGTCATAAGTACGGGAACGAATACCGACTCAGGAAAGAAACTTAAATCAAGTAATGGTTCAGGAGTCGGGCTTGGTTCAAGAAGTGGGTCCAAATCAAGAAGTTGAAACTCAAGTCCACAATCATTTCCCACAATGGAATGTGACTCAATATTGGTGATTCAAGTTCAGGAATGATAGGTATGGGAATCAAAACTGACTCTAAAAGATTACCTAAGTTGGGTAATAAAACAGGAGTCAATAATGATTCAGGAATTTGAACTTGATCACAGATTTGAGAATCTAGGTCACATATCTCATTGAGTTCAATATCATAAAAATGAGAACTTGCCAATTTATCCATGGGACTTTCAAAATTATAAAATTGGTCAAGTTCAATATGATCATCAAAAATGGGTGATTCAATTTCATGATGAATTGGCACAGGATCCAATGTTGACTCGGGAAAAATAAAATCAGGTGAAGACACCGGAGTCATTATTGAATCAGGAAGTAGAATTGAATCACCAAGTGGGAGATCATGATCATAATCATACTCAAGTTCTATTTCAGGAAAGGAATAACTTGCCAAACTATCAAAATTTGGAGTTTCGGCAAGTTCAAATGATGGTACTGAATTAGAATCTTGTTGTCCAAAACAACTTGGCTCGTCGGCTCTAACAGAATGGTTAACCATATCAGAAATAGCCGAACGGTGAGAACGTAAAAATTGAACCATCATATCTATTTCATGATCACAAGCTAATCTAGCTTGAGTCATGGCTTCAAGCATCTTTTCATAGTCGATTGGTGCATCATTTGTGATTGGACTTGAAAAGAGGAAGTGTTGTTGGGACAATTGTGATGAAATTGTGAGTCCGTCAAATTCTGTGATTGTTGCTTGGACTCACGCATCATCATGTCTAAGATTGATGGTTGTTGTTGCTTGGACTCATGCATACTCATCATTTCCAAGATAGGTGGTTTTCTATTCTGAATGGGTGGATCTGAGTATGAATCTTGAAAATATTGTGGACAAGGTGGATACGGAGGACAAGTTAGTTGAAAATTGGACTCGGGGGAAGCGAAACCCCATGAACTCTGTGGAGAGTTGAAATTGCTATGGAAATTATGGTCATAAGATGGGGGGCATGGGTTATATGCATTCGGATAAGACCATTCCAGCACACTAGGTTGGTCAAAGTTATGATATGCCGGGTTGGTAATATCCGAAAAAGAGGTTGGTGTGTAATATGGATTAAAATTGGAAAAATTGTTGTTATATGCCATATTACACAAACACAAATAAAGAAAAAAGAAAACAAACAAATAAGCAAACAAAAAAAAAATTCTAACCTAAGTTAGGGTAGACCTATGACCTAGACGACTTCTAACTGGTTAGACTGTCCACGGGAGGTAGGGTGCAGACTTTGACCACAAGTTAATCAGCCAGGTCAGGGCAAGATTGGTGGGAGGTTTTCCGTCAAAGACGTTCCTTAATTAAATAACCACCAATCTTCGAGCTTTCGGCCCTCAATCCCTTCCTAGACACTGATTTGGCAGGAGTCAAATTCCAACACCGTTCCCCCTTAAGATAATCTCCTAATTGAGTCCGAGATGTCCCTAGGGCCAACGTCTACTAATTTTTAGTTAGGCTTGGGTTAGTGAGTGAGGAGATTGTTTGTGAGCCAAGGAAGGGTGATGAAATCCCCACCTTATCTTATTTATAGGACAAGCCCTTAAATCAATTTAGTGCACGTGTAAAGAAATAGATAAGTATTCACTCAAAGCAGATAAATCAGCCAAGGGTGCTTCCTAGTCTATATGCAATACGAACGTACCTTGTCGCCAGCACTCTTTAACAAAATTAAAAAAATTAAATAGACACGTGCCTAAGATGCAAGAGTCTAATTTTTTTTTATATTTTCTCAACAAATAGGTTATTGTTAATTAATTAGCAGTGTACAGGTTTATCACAGAGCAAATTTTAACAGAGCAGTAAATCAGATTTGAAAGTAGCAGCAACCTGCAGAAAACAGGGTAAGTAGTGAACTACTCAGGCCGCGGAAACGCGGCTTTTGCCGCGGAACCGCGGCTCTGTAGTAGGCCCTGTTGCTCTGCCTTCAAGGGCAGAGGCACAGACTTGCTATATGTCCTTGCTGCTTGTTAGTTTTTCTGTTCTCCAAACCTGCAAACAGAACGAATAAAAGAATTAGTTATTTAGTTATTATTTTTTTTAGAGAATACTTACCGTCCCTCCCCGGTAACGGCGCCAAAATTTTGATTGAGATTTAAGAGTTTGTAAAGAAAAAGATTGAGTTGCAGATTCTTAGTCTCAATGCTATCCGCTGCAGCAAGGGCCAAAGCGGGTCGATCCATAGGGAAGGATGCGATGCAAGCTTTTCGGACGATTTCTCTGTATACTTCAAATAAGACAAAGGAGAGATTAGATTTGAGATATATATGATTAGAAAAATGTGATTTTACTGATCTTCTACCACAACCCTTATTGCAAGTCTTGGATGTTGAATGTCATCTTGAGATGCATATGATTCACACTAGGTTTATTAGAAAGGATTCAAGCAAGAAAAGATGATATTAGATTCTAACTAAGTTGCATTACCAAAAACTCAATAAAGATTCATCCTAACCTCTAAGTACAGCATAAGAAAAGTGTGTAAGTTCACCTAGAGGGGGGTGAATAGGTGATGGCTAATCTAATGGTCACTTATGAACAAATAATGCGGAATTAAAACTAAGATGACCAAATAAAACTTCTTTTAATTAAACACTTATGTATAACACAAGAGTGTTGCCGAATTCCCCTTGCGAGGCTCTGGACAAGCTCCTCTAGATTCCCCTTGAATGGGTTGAGGTGCCGCGTTGGCTCTCTTGGTTGAATACTAGTGTTAACAACAATCCCAAGCAAGTATAGCAAATATGAGCACAAGTGAATATCATGCATATAAAGATAGACAATAATTGAATGCAAGATATAAATAAGAGACAAGAGAGAGAAAGAGCAATCGCAAACACAAGGGTATGTTTCGAGGTTCGAGCACACTTGCTCTACATCCCCGCCTTCGACACACGAAGGATTTCCACTATGCAAGATCCCAATGGATCTCTCCCCGGTGCCGCAACACCTACAAGCCCTTGGACTCTCTAGTCCTTACACACCACAAGCCCACCGGCTCGTCGAGGCCGCACCTCAAGCTACAAGAGTTCGCACCCGAACCCTAAACAACCACGAGCACACTTGCTCGTCTCCTCAAAGTACAAGATGAAATCTTGGTGATCTAAACACTTGATCACCTACAAAAACTCTCACAACAACACCTATAGAATGAATAGCTCAATGGATGCTCAAGTGTTTGTGTGAGAAAGCAAGGAAAGAAAGCTATGGAGGAAAACTCAAAGAATCACTTTTTACACTCTCTTGATAAAAACTCCCTTTAAGATGGGAAGTATTTGCTCTCTATTTTGTGGAGAAAACTCTTCTCAAAGTATCAGAAAAACAGGCTCAAGAAGTCTCCAAAATCTTGTGTTGAAAACAATGACAAAACCCCAATTTATAGGCTGCCAGAAACCTAGCCGTTGGGTTCTGTCAGTACAGTCGGTCGACCGGGTCGGTCGACCGCCAACGGTCAAAAATCCGACCGTTGGGGCTCTGCGGTCGACCGGCCCGGTCGACCGAATCTACCCGTGAGCACCGCAGTCTCCAGCGGTCGACCGTCCCGGTCGACCGGCCACTGTGCTGCCAGACGTGCACAAGTCTGTGCACGTCGGTCGACCGCGAGCTCGACCGACCATGGAGCGGTCGACCGACTCGGTCGACCGGAAAGGCCTGTCAGCCAGTTCCAGGTCTGCACAGTTACGGGATTTGAAAATAGGTCTTTTCACTCAATAAAAATCCCATAAATTCACAGTAAATCTAAAAAATAGTTTTAATCACAATAAAAACTGTTTTTCTAAAAATATGTTTTTCTAAAACTTGTTTTTCCATAACTTCACAAAATACAAAAATAAGATATTTGAGTTCATTTAAAGTATAGTGTGTATGGATATGATCCACTACACAATCATAATGATATATCTATGTTTTGTCATTAAGCATATAACTTGGTTTTGGTTAAAGATGTGTATAATAGAAATACCAAAAACCAAAGTAGATATTTTGTCACAAAGAAAAAATCTTTTTCCAAAATAAAAATTCTTTTCTAAGACATAGAAATCTTTTATGAAAGCAATCCTATCAAGAGTTCTATCAAGAGTGTGTGTGTGATATAACTTGAGCAATCCACCAACTATTCTATCCTTTACATTTTATCTAAAATAAAAATACAAATCTTATACCTAGACACAAGTCTTCAACTTCTTGAAGTCTTCCCTTGAAGACTTCTCATCTTCTTGACTTGGTCCAAGTGCAATCCACCGAGCTCATCTCTAGATGTGGTCTTGATGCATAGGCTCGTGAATCAACCGGTGCTACCTTCCAACTTGACTTTAAATCCTTTGTTGAAGCTCCACACCTACTAAGATCTTGATAATGAATCTGTCACTAATTAAACACAAGATCATTAGTAATCATAACTTCATGAGTTGATCATCATCAAAACTAGAGTGATGGGCCTTTGGGCCAACAAAGTGTTATCTTAAAGTTATGCTATCTAAGTACTTAAGTATGAAGTTGTGAAGAGATGTTAGGTGTGCAATCTAGATTAGAAGAACTAGCTATCAGTTTAATCTTCAAGAAAGGCAATCTTAGACCTAGGGTTTCTAAAAATTGTCCATCAATCTATTCAATTCCTAAACTGCTCTAGGGTTGCTTAATAGATCAGCAAACCACACTTAGAAATTAGTTAACCATCTTTTTTTATTTTATTTTTATTTTTTTTTATTTTGCTTAATGAGAAGAATTGTGAAAGAAAGAAAAACGAATCAAGAGATCACAGAGCAAAAACCAAAATCGAGAGATCACAGAATAAAGACAAAATTAAATGAAAAGAATTAAATGGCAAAAAGAGGTAACCTTTATTCGAAAATATCCTCCAAATACAAGCTCCTTCTTCTCCACAATGTGCATAAAAAGAAATTACAATTTGCAGAAATTTAAAGAGAAAGCTAAAGAAAACCCTAATCTCCTCGTCTCTGGATGGCCCTCTCTGTTGCGTCTGCAGGGGTATTTATAGGCGCTGGAGGAAGTAGAGTCCCGATAAAACTCTGCCACAAAATCTGGTCTTCGGCCTCATCCACTTTGTCGCGGAAACGCGGCTCTGGCCGCTTTTCCGCGGCCAAAGTCTCATCCCTGGCCGCGCGCTTTTGCGCGTGGCCTCCTCTGGTCCGTCCATCTGGGCCTATCCATTTAGATCTGGCATCTCGACTCTTTAATTTGAGATTTCGGGATAACTTGAAAATCAAGTTACCCTAAATCTAAATCTCTTCCAAAACGAATTTCATCCTTGCACTCTTATTTATCCTCATCCTGCAAGCATTTAGGATTTAGTAGAAGTCCATCCCTTTACTCTTATTTTAATATTTGCAACTTTTGCACTTTGTAATTGCAACTTTGACATTTGATAATTGCAATTTTTCACTTGGGCTTGGACATGGCCTTTTGGGCTTCTTTTGGGCTTTATTCTTTATTTAATTAATTACTCAAGGCCTGCACACATTAAATAATAAAAAATTAGTTAATAGTGCATGATTATATGAATAAATATGAAAATGTGATAGTAAATGTATTGATAAATATGCACTTTTTACTACCTATCAACAGGACGAGAACCAGGTCAAAATATTGTAGAAAAGAGAAATGGAGCAATTCGAGAAAACCTCGAGATGACCCAAGGCATGACGATGAATCAGCCAAAGATCCAAGGGAGAGGGGCAAGAATAAAGGCTTCACGGTACGGTTAAAATCAAGGAAAGAATTAAGGTATAATTTCAAAAATTTTAAAGTGTTTTACTAAAGTCTTGAATAACAAGTTAAGGTGAAGACTGTTAGGATATTGCCTTGTTTCAAAGAAGAGATAATGGTCCAAGAAGATCCAATCAAATTGGAGAAGAAAGACTGTCACGCCCCGCTCCCAAAATACGGAATATGGGTATGTGACGATGGCCAGTAAATACTCACGAAGAGGAAAATCTCTCCCGTGAATATTTTATGCTGTAGTAAATGAGCTAAATTCTCGTACACATATACAAAAGACAACCAGAAGTTTCATTTCACATAAAAGACATACATCTACAATAGTCTTTGTCTAGATACAAGATTGGAAACATAACAAAGAAGAAATGAAAGAAGATACAATTTGGCATCGGGACATCATAACAAGACAAAATGCTAAAATACGAAGATAAGAAACTCGGACTCACGCCTGATAGTCTTCCTGGGTTCCTTCAAACAGTGGCTCGTCAGTCTCCTCAAGCTTTGATGCTGAAACATTAAGGTACGTCAGAAGCGGACCAGCAAGTGCACATACGAGAAGAGAAAACAATAATATGAAAATATGAAAGTAAAGGTAATATAAGTAGAGCACTAGAATCAGTGAATTATAAATCTGACGGTAATATAAACTGACAGATAAGATACCAATGAGAGTAACAGAATAATCAGGTGAAATAAAGTCATGTATGTATACTTTGACATGTATATAATGAGCATGAAGCACCCTGGACGAGTAGTGTTATATCATAATCATCAGGTCACAAGATCACAAGATCATAAGTTAAGAACCATATGACAAGTCCAGGAACATCATGTAGTCAAGATTATCCATGTCACAAATGATAATTCTAAGTCTAATATGTTTTATTACCCTAACTAATGCAGCTATCCTGTGCCCTATCCTACAGGACAACTACATATCAAACAAGTGATGCGTTAGTGGATCCTGATAGCAGGGAGAAACAATTCATTGTACTCAGGTATCATGTAACATGTAATAACAGGAGCGCGCATAAATAACAAGATCACGTGTGGCATCCAAACCCACAAGGGATCGCCCTTCCAAGCACACCTCCATGGATTTTCCCTGCTACAGTCTCCCCCAGTAACCCCGACTTGGTTAATTTTATTAATCAATGTAAGTGCAAGATAATGTGTGACTCAGCGTGATAGGATTATGGATCAGTATCAAAAGTATCAGTGTCAAATAGTGATTACAATACATATCAAAATTTCAGGAAAAATAGAACACGGTGACAACATTGAGTGACAAATACATAATAGTATAAGTGATGCCAGTGTATTAGGATGTAGATATAATCATAAAATATTAATCATGACATAAGGTGACGTCAACTTACTTGTACAACATTTACTAATTTAGTTATACTTGAATGATCATTTATGTAGCAAACATCCTATGCATGCATGTCTTACAATACACGTGATCAGGAAAGGATATGAAAATCGAGATCGGAAAGGAATTTATAAACTAACAAAGGAACACGAAGGAGAGAGAGTATGTACTTGCCTGATGTTGTTGAAATTTGAATTCCCGTAACTAAAACCGGCTCTGGGTAAGATTCGCGGCCTAAATATTGCGTGAATTAATTAGAGACTTGACATGTTATTTATTCAATGATAAGTTAAGTGATAATGTATTTTTTACTATTTATTATAATTTTGGTTGGTTAATATTTTCAAATAATTCAATTTCTGAATTTATAACAACTATTTAAAAACATAATTTCATAATAAAATACATGTATAAACTAATATATTGATTTATAATATTTACATATTACTGAATTATGAATTTTATATTTTTTGTGCTGTTTAAAAATTTATTGATCATTTTTAAATAAATTATCATTGAATAATAATTACAAAAATATTTAATTTCATGTTATTCTAAGTAATATTACACTCAAAATAATTTTACAGAGTCTCAAACTTAGTTTGTGATTTTCTATGAATTTTTTGGAATTTTCTGTGAATTTCCTAAAATTTTCTGAATTAAAATAAACCTAGAAATCAATAAAAATAAAAAAAAGACTTAACAGGTTTGTTTGCTACAGTAATGGGTCTGCTACAGTAATGGGTTTGGGTCTGAGTTTGCTACAGTAAAAATACTATAATAATTTTTGTACATATTTTATTTATTTATTTTCTATTTCTTTTTCTCTTTTTCTTTTTTCTTTTCTTTTCTTTTTTTAAATGGGGCCGGGTTCGGGTCTGTACTCGAACCCGGGTCTGGTGCACAGACCCAGACCCAGACTGGGTCTGGTCTCGCGGGACCAGACCCTGGTCTGGCTGGTCTGGCCCGACCAGGTCCAGGCCATCCTAGTCTGGCCCGACCAGACTCGGGTCTGGCCTGACCAGACTCGGGCTCGCCGGGTCTGGTTCGAGCTGTGCATAATTTTTCTTTTTTCCCCCTTTTTTTGGCTATAAAAACAATTTCGTAAAATATAATAAAAACTCTATAATTAGGATGTATATCTAGGGTATCTCAGAATATTTTTATTAGAATTTTAGCATACGTCTTTCATGGTGAAACTACAGCTAACATGTAATGCATACTACTTGTTCAATGAAATGTCACAACGAACTAAATTTTAGGGAAATGCAAGAATAAATATCTGGAACGCTTTCCTTCAGTCTTAATTTTCTTCCCCTCATCCAGCACATGGATTTTTAGATCACATGGCATAGTGGCGAGAGCTTGAGGGTTTGAGCAAGGAGGTCTGGGTTCAAAACTTGGAAGAATTATTATAGGGGTTTATTTTTTTAATTTTTTTAATTTTTATTTTTGCCTTTTCTTAACTCAATTAATTCCTATTTAATTCAGAAAAATCCCTACAAATTCTTAAAAATAACAAATATTATTTTAAGCATTATTGAGAAATTAGATTCATGAAATTCATCACCAATTGTAAATTAAAAATTCAGAAGTCGTATAGCGACACAGATGGGTCACGAATTTCGAGAATCTTAATTAATTTAGAAAAATTTTGAAAAAATCAAGAAAGTTCTGAAACATTAGAAAATATTATTAGAGTTAAAGTAGACTTAATTTAGACTATCAAAACAGGTATTTATACCATACCGACCACCAGTAGAAAATACCGGTGACTGGAACAGAGGGTTACAAAGACATCAAGAAGTTTTGTGTTGCAGTCAACAGGCTTGTCGACTGCACACAAACCGTTATCAACAGGCTTGTCGACAACATTTAACTGAGAAGAATCCAGTTACAAATTTTCCACAGGCTTGAGAAGGCTGTCGACAGCCTGAGGCCAAAAACATTAGGCTTCTTTTCTAGTAGAGTTCTAATAGGAATCAGTTCCTATTCAATGAAGATCTGATTCTAAAGTTTGAAGGGTTTAAAATTCTTCTAGATCTAGAAAATCAACTCTTATAAGAATTGATCAAGTTCTTTAAGCATCCAACGATCAAGATCATCTCATATTTTGAATAGAATTTGTATTGTAAAACTCTATAAACAAAGTTGTAACCTAGTACATTGTAACACGGAAGTTGTAACCTAGACCTACAGATGCGCCAGACCATCAAGTAGAGCGTATCAAATTTGGGCAAGTTAAAAGAGTACAGGGAAGACCTAAGAAAACATTAATGGAGGTGATATGACAAGATATAGAGGCTAAAGGTCTTAATGAAGGCATATTGCTCGATAGGAATGAATGGAGAAAGTTGATCCATGTGCCCGATCCGGTGTAATTCTCTTTTGGTTCATGTAGCCTATCCCTAATACTTCGGACAAATGGCTTCGTTGTTGTTGAAGTGTGAAAGAGAATCCAGCAGAGTCACCATTGATTTATTTTCGAAGAGATGAAATGCAAGTTTATCCACTCATCTTTATTAACAACAGGTTAATTTTCTTAATACCCTTTTAAAATTTCACAGTTATCTCAAAACCCCATCTCAACTTAAGAAATTTCAACATGAACCCTCAAGCATCAATTATAGTTAAGTTCGTTCCAAAAAACCACTTTGAACTTTTAATTAGGTATCAAGAAACCACCTTGAACTCTTAATACATCATAAGAAAACTATTCTAAACTATTAAAAAAATATCAAAATTAATATAATTATGAGTGGTTTTTTGGGATTTCTTATATTGAGTGGGGTTTCTTAGGAAATCATAAAAGTGTAAAGGGTGTTTTAGAAATTTAGCCTTAACAATATTCTATAAAAACATACGTACACTCCCACCACAAAGAACTTCACTCAAAATACTGTTCATAATGTACCAAATACACAAAAACCATGGAAGCGATCTTAATGATAATTTTAGAAGCTAATTGATGATCAATCAGAGAGAGAGAGAGAGAGAGAGAGAGAGAGAGAGAGAGAGAGAGTATTAAAAACAGTTTATGCAATTAATTTCTTAAGCAACAGAAAATAATAGTAAAAAATATTAAGACAAATTGATTTTTCTTTCGTTGCGCTTGTCTGGGCTATACCGGCCCAGTCATTTGGGGCGGAGCCCAAAGCCTAATTTATGAAGAAATTGCCTAATCCAAGGCCCATGGCCCAAAGAAATTTTAGGGCTTAGGGTTAAAAGGGAATGGGCCATGCGGCCGAAAGACTATGAAGACTCCATTTAATCCTTTTTTTTTTTTTTTTTTTTTTTTGATATATGTCGGAGCCCAATGCAAGCGGGATTTGAACTTCAGACTTTTTCCCACTACAAAGAAATTGAACTTCAGACTTTTTCCCACTACAAAGAAATTTTATCATCATACTGCAATGACACTTGTCTAATTAATCAAGAAGTCTAGGAGTGATTAATCCTAATCCGCAAAGTGAAATTCCAACTAAACCCCTCTCTAAAATTCCTACCTTTATCATCTAAAAGTGCTTAAAATTTATTATTATTTCTAAAAGAAAAGTTTAATTTATATGATGATATATAAAATAGTGTAATTAATATACTATGACAATTTACCCACTACCTTGATGGAAGTATTATATATACTTAAAAGCAGAAATTCTTGTTGGAGTTTTGGATATAATTATATTTAAACATTTAATCATTTTTCTTTTTATTCCATGTGGTACTAACTCATATTTGTCGCTTTCTATATTCTTCTTTAACCTTCAAGTGAATTTTAGACACTAAATCTCAACAATCTCCGTCATGACTCAAACTTATTTTTCAACCAATTGTACTCTAAACTCCACAATAAACCTCAATTTAGAATCTAATATCTTGACTTTCATCTTGAGCCTACTCCTCCTTTATCTATATTTTCTTGATATTCACCCTGATCTCGATCTTCCTTTGATCTAATGTCTTAACTTGACTCGAGCTTTCACTCGTAGCAAACTTACATTTGTGGTTCCTCAACTCAATCAAATCTTCACCCTAAGTTCATTATTAATATTTTATCAATCTCTTTTAGCTGCATGCATTTGCAAATAAAGTCTGATTCATCTTTGATTCTAATGCCAATCTATCATGACAATAGGCCTACTAATTAGATGAAGGTGTTAAACATGCTTAGATTCCATATGATCCAAAAGGGGACACTCTTATTAGAGTCTTGCATCTAAGATTTAAATACTTAAGTTGGGTAGGCTAGCATCAATAGTATTCAAGTAAAAAATGGACAACCTTAATAAAAATCCTGCACTTCTAGAGACAATGATCTAATACTTATTAACTTTTTGTTCATCTGTCGAATAGCGCAAAATAAACTATTGCAAATAGCATATTTCTTATGTCTAGATTTTTAGATGTACAAATTCCTGATCCGACCATTTCATTATAATCTAAAGACTTAAAACCCTCACACATATTAGTTTTTGTTAGATTTTAAATATTTTATACCGTTAAAATAACCAACTTACTATTTTAATTGTTCAGTTTGCGCCTACTTAATGGATAAGTAAAAAGTATTCAAAATATATATTTTTTATTTTTAATTACTTGAAATAATGTAAATCAATTTCAATGGACAGGATCTTGCATTCGGGTTTCATAAGGTTATCTTTGAGAGAGAGGGACTCGTTTTCCCTGGATTGTCCCAAAGGAAATATGCTTGACCTGTTTTGGGATTGGGATTGATAGATAGTTGACTGATAATGTTATTGTATTCAACTTATGTTTTTTTTTCCCCTGTTCTGTTTTCTCCTCTTCTTAGCTTTTTAGTTTCATTGTCCTTTTTAATAGAGGCTTCTTAATATCTGAATTTCCTCAAATGATCAATTAATTTTAGAAACAAAATCTCCTTGTAATATCCTTTTGAGGGATGGTGGGATTTAGTTGATCAAATATTAATTGAGTTTGTTAAGTGTGTTCAATTATCCTGTAGTTGAATTGATCAGCAACTATAACAGATATTCACGTGGAAATACAGCCTCGTATATCAAGAATTTAGAATAAAAAGTTGAGACTAGAACATGATAACTTAAGCTTTGAGACTAAGATGGTTCTCATCCCATGTATAAGGTCCATTCTACCTTCAAATTGGATTGGAATTTCTTTTCCACCATGGACATCGGAAAACATGATGAATTTACGAAGAGGAAAGTTCCATATAAATATAAGAACCTAGATTATGATATAATTGTTGGTCATTAGGATCAATCTGACAACTAACAATCTTAAGATAATTACGTCCCCCGCTACGGTGCTAACGGGTTGCTGGACGCTGGTCTCCCAAGATGCAACACTCCTTCACGGTATATGGATAGCACTACCAAATCACTATACGGTCGACCGTAGTTAACCAGTACCTTCACAGGATTATCAACAGGACCAAGACAAATTTCAGGGAGAATATTTGTCTTTACTTTGGAGGAACACCCACTGTAGAGAAAGGAGGAAGGTAGAAGAATATTCTTCTTTGAAAGTCACAGATTCAGATAACAATTCTATTAAAGAATTTGTTGAATTTTCTGAGCCTTCTTTCAGAATAAATTTCAGAATCTATTGGAAGTCGCTTCGGAATCCGAGTTGCAGAATTCCCACTTCCTGTTGGAAGTCACTTCGAACTTGAGTTGCAGAGATCTCACTTCAGAATGCAGAAGAAGGAACTCGATTTCCTTTTCTGTATTACTTATTGATTTCTGTATTTGTGTGTGTTTTATTTGAGAGAAATGGAGCGCTATTTATAGCGCTCTGGAAGGGGTAAAATAGTGCGAACCCAACCGAACGGTTGCAAGGTTCGGTCTGAACCGTTGCAACGATTCGTTTCAGACAGCAACCGCCCAATTGTTCGCGGCGGTTTTCTGACAGCCATTGCGCTGATTCGGGTTCGGATGGTAGAGCGGGTATGATCCGCGGTAATCCATACCCGTGAGACCCGGTTCAAAAAGAACCGGACCGGGTAGGAAACCCGAACCCGAGCCCGGCCCAGCTCCGGCGCCGGCCGCTACCGCCACCGGCGGCGGCGCGCGCGCGGGCATGGTTTCCCCTAATCGCGCGCGAAAACTCCAAGTACCCAAAGGGCACACCCTTTGTTCCCAATTTTCTCTATTTAAACACTTCAAACTTCCATCTCATGGCCAATGTGGGACTAAATGATTTTAGCTACCTTTAGTCCCCTTTTGGCTTTGAATTAGGCAAACTTTAGACTTGAATATCTCATTCATTCGAAGTCGGAATTGAACATGTGAATATACCACGTTCATCCCCAATGGAAGGAGAATACACTCCAACTATTATCCAATTGATTCTATCAACGGATCTCGCCGTAATTCAACTCAAAGATTCACATTTCTTCTTCATATTTCCCAACAATCCAGCACAATAAATGAAGATTTAAGGAATTAACACACAAAGAGACTAATTCTATAGTGAAAGGTACTTTAGAAAAGAAACTGCATCAGGATAGGTGAACTAGGTCTTTAACCTTCTATAGCGAAAACTTTATCGGACTTACTGGTTAATCAGTGAACTAGATCTTGAACTGTTAGCCGTTAGTATAAGCCAAGTCAACAAGTTCCGCACAGTAACTTTTCAAATCAACTTGGTTCTCGGTTGTGTCCATTTTGGCCCTAGACATTCTTAGTTTCAGAGAGTATCTTTAGGGAATAACAGCCTCCATAGAAATTCCCAAATAGCCGACCCAACTCTATACTCACATAGGTGATCGTCCTATTAAGAGTAGTGTAACCCTCAGCTGTCGTTATAAGTGTCACCGTCATATAAGAGATGGAGTACGTAGGAAATTGACCAACCTGAGAACCTGACTGTACTAATTTCAGTGTCACAAATTATTTTCTCATAGGTTAAATTTTCTGAAATTTTCTAAAACTTTTTCCGCATTAGTTTGGACAATGTCCTAGATCGGTGTCAACCGACGCAAATGATTAACCCAAGGATTTTTAATTCGCAAATGGGGTAAAATTTCTCGAATCTACTTTTGTAGTAGGCTTTAAAATCTTATTGTCTACTTTCAAGAATTTTTGACAATTTTTCTGAATGCGTCCAAAATCGGGCCGAACAGGTGTCGCCTGGTATCACTGAGCCTTTCGAGATTTTTTAATTGACAAACCGGTTTAAATTTTTACAATCCGATTTCACAGTACATCTTAGAATAATATTCTTTATTTTTCATAATTTTTGGGGACTGTTCGGCACTAGTCAAATTCGGACCCAATTATTTCAATATTATAAACTTTATATTTTATCTTAATCATAATCCCACTGTACCATTAGGCTTTTCTCTACCATTCTGGATTTTTCATATAACCGACAGTAAGAGATTTTTTTTGTTATCTTTCTACACTCTTCTCCTTAACCGACATATATCAGTTTAACAGTCCCATTAACAATCCAAAATTTTCATTAAAAATGAAACCCTTTTCCTTTAACCTCAACAGACTATACTCTCTCTCTCTCCCCCCCTCTCTCTCTCTCGCTCACACACCCAGCGCCCCCGTCTCAGCCACCACCGCTGCCCACGCCAGCCACCACCGCCGCCCAACGCCGCCCCGTGCCCACGCAAGCGCCTCCAACACCACCTCCACTCCCCCACCGCGTCGCAACCCACACCACCACCTTCTCCACCTACCTCCGGCCGGCCATCGCATCGTCGCCAGAACTGCGCGCGGCCACCAAGCCGCCGGCGGACCCGGACCTCCTTCCCTCCCTCCTCTTCTTTTGCGCCTGCTGCTACTGCGCTGTTGCAGGGCGCGGGTCGCAGTGGACAAGAAGCGAAAGAAAAAACCATAACGGGTTTCTCTTTAGACCCGATTCGTAACCTGAAACCCGCAACCCCTTTTTCATATAAAAGGTAAATTTCAGAAGAGCCCCTTTGGAATAATGATTATTTCATTTATAACCCTGGAAAATTAAGTTTAACCCCTTAAATAATTTCAGGTATTATAAAAGCAACCTGAACGTGTTTTGGACTAGAACGTGATCGTTTAACGTCCGAATCACGCGTTCTTGGTCTCGTTGGGATCAGGACAGCGAGC
The DNA here is from genome assembly GCA_038442645.1 of Agave tequilana. Lineage (NCBI taxonomy): Eukaryota > Viridiplantae > Streptophyta > Magnoliopsida > Asparagales > Asparagaceae > Agave > Agave tequilana. The sequence continues at coordinate 92,192 of JAVJIF010013608.1, read as the reverse complement.
ACTTCATTTATAAGGCAAGTGTTTCCCTGTATTTTTCTTATTTTCTCCAAATAAATCATGTATATGCTTCATATCATTTGATTGGTATATTCGATTATCGCTATGGTGGACATTCCTGATAAATTGTCTATTCCTAAAGAATTTGTGGTAAAGTTGAGCCTGGGCTTACCCATATTGGATATTCATGGTGATTATGGTTTATTACGCAGGTGTATTCTTGTACTTTATCCCTGTTACATGTTACTCGGTTATTCCTGTAATTGATTCCCGTTACCCTTTACATGACGTTCCTGTTACAAATACTTTTGTTATTGACTCCTGTTATCTGCACGATACTCACACACACTACTAGGGATAAGTCATAAGACCTTATCAGACTATGTTCACCTTATTGTAACACATACACTTGGGCTTGGGGAGACTTGACGTTTGACTAGATCTTGTCGGGTGGATGTCTGGATCCATTGTTTGTCCCACTGCAGGAGACGGGGTAGTGCTGGCTACCATATGTTATTGCTCATGAGTTCCCGTTTCCCATTATTGTTTTAGCTCATTAAGATTCCCGTTACATGTTACAGCCATAGCGGGCTGGCCCTGGTCTCAGCAGCCAGGGGTCTGTTTAAGGCCGTGATCCTGGGTATGCACGGGATACACCCACCTGACCAGATATCCTCAATTGTTAAGTCTCATGGCACATGTTTATGCATTCATTGATCTTGCATGAGTCCAGTCTGATTATTGTCGCTCCTTACTTAGAGCTCTTGTTTATTTCTTATATATGTCTGTACCTTATCATTACTTTATTTCATTTCTCTTTCCTTTGTACACTTGCTCGGTCGCATCTGAGACCCTGGGTTTGCTTGCCCAGATATAGAATCAGTGGTTCCACCCTCAGAGGAGGACGCGCAGTACCTAGACGGTTTGGCTGAGCGACTGTAGGACGGTTCGTGAGCTGGTCGTCTCTTTTGGCTTTCAGTATGTTTCATAGTTGTACAGTTGTTTTCTGTTCGCGTTATTGTATAATTATGCTGATGGACTCATATGTACTATGTTTTTGGACAATGTTATGTACTCTTGTTACATGTAATATATCATATCAGCAGTGTACTTACCTTATAAAGAATCTTGTACAGGTCTTCAGCAGGCTTAACGTGTATACGTAGGGACTTCGTACCCAACGCGTACACGTCGCCGATCATGTCATGTCCTGTATTTTGGACAGTGGGGCGTGACATGATTTTATTGGTATCAGAGCCTAGATTCAAATTTAGCATTGGACGGTTTGCGAAACGCGACCCCAGCTGTTCGAATCTAGTGCTTCCCTGTAGACTTGTACAAGATATTATACTGCTGATAAGTGACAAGACACATGACACGAATCCACGAGTCCATCATTAGGAACTAAGTATGTTATCCTAGTCCTGATCCTAGTTTTGACTCTCATTTGGTATTTATTAATCAAATGGCTCAGCGAGTTACTGAGGACGGGCCTTCAGAGTCAGTAGAGTTCATGAAGTTACTGTTAGAGTCCCAGCAGCAGCAGAGTGAGCGGTTTACTGTTGCTCTGGAGAAGATGGTTGCGTCAGGAAGTCAGACCAGACAGGGGAATGTGTCTGACTTCAAGCGACTAAATCCAGCAGTTTTCACAGGAGAAGAAAGTTATTTAGATGCTGAGCAATGGCTTACAGACATGGAGAACTTATTGGTAGCCGCCCGAGTCCCGGAAGCTGATCGAGTGGATGTGGTAAAAATTCAGTTGACAGGCGTAGCACGTATCTGGTGGCTTCTAGAAGAAAGCCGTTTGTCGGGACTTGTTTCTTGGAAGACGTTTTCGGAGGTGTTTTTAGCCAAATTCTTTCCTGACACGGCCAAATCAGAAATGGAGCAGAAATTCATAAATCTCTGACAAACTGGGAGGACAGTTGATGAGTATGCAGCTGAGTTTTTCAAACTCAGCCGGTTTGCCCCTTATATGGTCTCTACTGAGGAGAATCGGGCCAGAAGATTTCAACAGGGTTGAATTTGGAACTTCAACGTTATGTCATATCGTTTAGATACAAGACATTTGCAGAAGTATTAACTACTGCAAGGGAACAAGAGCAGCTCAGCAATTTAATGAGGAGGGTTCCTGCTAGTGGCATAAAACGGCCAATCGGACAGATCTCAGGAGGGGTTTCAGTCAGGCAGTTTGGTGCAACACCCCCAAAGCGTCAGAGTGCCGTCCTGCCTCCTGTTCAGCCAGTGTGTAGATTTTGTCATAAGATGGGGCATAAAACGACTGAGTGCAGATTGGCCAAAAATTTATGTCTCATTTGTGGAGCTACAGAACACCGAGCCAGTCAGTGTCCTCACAATCGACAAGTTAGAGAACTCACCTTAACTCCAGTTGGACAACAGGAAATGAAGGCGTCGGTACCATCAAGGCCATTGGCACCCTTTCAGTCTAGGCAGTCTTTGCCTTCTCAGCAGCACATGTCTCAGTACGCTCAAAAGAGCAATGGACAGCCAGCAGGACCCGTCAGGGGCAAGGGCAAGGCATTTACCCTTACTGTTGATCAAGCAAATGCCTCAGGAGAAGTTGTCACAGGTATTATTTTGGTGCATTCTATTCCTGCATATGCTTTATTTGATTCCGGTGCTACTCATTGCTTTATTTCATCTAAGTTCATTAGTAAGCATAATATATCCTGTGACACTGTGCACCGAGGTTAGACTATTAGCACGGGGAATGGGACAGTGTCGTGTAACAAGGTGTGTCCACAATGTCCCGTTGTTATTTGTGACAGGGAGTTTATCACGAATTTCCTATTGATTGATAACTGTGACTTTGACATTATATTGGGTATGGACTGGCTTAGCCAGGTACATGCAGTCATAGATTGTCAGAGAAAAAGTGTAGTGTTTCAGTCTCCCAATTTATCGGAGTTCGAATTTTCTGCTAAAGGCATAAGTTTTGATCAGGATGCAGACCCGGATATAGTGTGTACAGAAACCTTGGCAACATTAGATGGGGGTCAGACCGAAATTCCTGTTGTAGTAAGGGACTTCCTGGATGTGTTTTCGGAAGATTTACCCAGATTGCCTCCAGATAGAGAAGTTGAGTTCACAATTGATGTGCTTTCGGGTACTGTCCCAATTTCCAAGGCACCGTATTGAATGGCGCCACTAGAGTTGGCAGAAGTGAAAAAGCAAATTCAAGAGCTTCTGAGTAAAGGGTTTATTAGACCAAGTACGTCACCGTGGGGAGCTCCCGTATTACTGGCAAAGAAGAAGGATGGGACACAGAGATTATGTATTGACTACAGAGAGCTAAACAAGGTGACTATCAAGAACAAGTATCCTTTGCCCAGAATCGATGATTTATTTGATCAACTTTGTGGTGCAACAATATTTTCCCGATTGGATCTCCGCTCTGGCTATCATCAATTGAAGGTGAAAGCATCAGATATTCCTAAGACTGCTTTTCGCACGAGGTATGGACATTACGAGTTCCTGGTAATGCCTTTTGGACTCACCAATGCCCCAGCAGTCTTCATGGATCTGATGAATAGAGTGTTCTCTCCGTATTTGGATAAGTTTGTCATAGTGTTCATTGATGATATCCTTATTTATTCTAAAACTTGGGAAGAACATGTGGAACATTTGAGGACCGTATTGCAGGTGCTGAGAGAGACGATTATATGGGAAGTTGAGTAAATGTGCATTTTGGCTAGAAAGTGTGGACTTTCTAGGACATATTATTTCAGGCCAAGGTATAGGAGTGGACCCAAAGAAAGTGGAAGCAGTAGAAAAGTGGCCGACTCCTAAATCGGTAACAGAGGTGAGACAATTCTTGGGCCTAGCCGGATATTATAGAAAGTTTGTGAAAGAGTTTTCCAAGATTGCGAAACCCTTGACACATTTGACCAAGAAAGGGGAGAAGTTTAATTGGACAGAAGAGTGTGAGGCAGCTTTTTCAGAACTAAAGCACAGGTTGACAACCGCACTAATTCTTGCTATTCCGGATCAGTTGGGTGGTTTTGTTATACATAGTGATGCGTCAGGACAGGGGATTGGTTGTGTGCTGATGCAACATGGTCGAGTGGTGGCCTATGCCTCAAGACAACTCAAGCCACATGAGCAGAACTACCCAACTCATGACTTAGAATTGGCGGCTGTTATTTTCGCCCTGAAGATTTGGCGACATCATTTACTGGGGACTCGAGTGGAAACTTTCACAGACCATAAGAGTCTGAAATATATTTTCACCCAAAAAGAATTAAATATGAGACAGAGAAGATGGTTGGAACTCATGGCAGAGTATGATCTTAATCTCCAGTACCATCCAGGACGTGTAAATGTGGTGCCTGATGCGTTAAGTAGAAGACCGGCTGCTATGATCCTCACATAACAGAAGAAGATGATTGAGGAAATGAGAAGATTAACCCTAGAAGTGGTTATCCCAGGAGCCGTAGCTCATTGTATGGCATTACAACTCCAGTCATCTTTAATAGACAGGATAAAGGAAGCTCAGGCAGGCGACAAGCAACTCCAAAAGTTCAGGGGTCAAGTGACTGAGAAAGGATTTACTTCTTCATGAAGATGGCTCTTTGAGATATGGTGCGCGGTTATGCGTACCTAAGGGAGACGTTAGACAAGAGTTATTGCTAGAAGCTCATAACTCTCCATATTCTATTCATCCTGGTGGAACAAAGATGTATCGGGATCTTAAGCAACATTTTTGGTGGCATGGGATGAAAAGAGAAATAGCCAGATTTATATCTAAATGCCTTGTCTGTCAACAAGTAAAAGCTGAGCACCAGAGGACCGCTGGTTTATTGCAACCACTTCCTATTCCTGAATGGAAGTGGGAACATATTACGATGGATTTTGTGACTGCACTGTCAAGAAGTTCAAAAGGTCACAATGCTATCTGGGTAATAGTTGACAGACTGACCAAGAGTGCCCACTTTATCCCTTTTCGAGTGGGGCAGTCCACTGAGATTTTGGCGGAACGATATATGCAGGAGATAGTAAGATTGCATGGAGTTCCAGTGAGTATTTTGTCAGATCGAGACACAAGATTTTTGTCCCATTTCTGGCAAAGCCTGCAAACTAGTCTGGGAAGTAAGTTGAAGTTCAGCACTGCTTACCATCCTCAGACTGATGGACAATCTGAAAGAGTTATACAGATTCTGGAAGACATGCTACGAGCCTGTGTTATGGATTTCAAGGGGTCCTGGGAAGATCACCTACATTTAGTTGAATTCTCTTATAATAAGAGTTACCAGACTAGTATTCAGATGTCACCATTTGAGGCTCTATATGGACGGAAATGTAGTTCACCCGTGTGTTGGGATGACATTGGTGAACGGAAACTACTGGGGCCAGAGCTGATAACTCAAACTGTGGATAAAGTAATTCAAATCAGAAAGCATCTCCAAGCCGCCCAGGACCGTCAGCGGAAATGGGCAGACTCTAAAAGGAGACCCTTGGAGTTTGTGATCGGAGATCATGTATTCCTTAAAATATCACCTACTCGGGGAGTTATCAGATTTGGAAGTAAAGGGAGCTGAGTCCAAGATATATTGGACCATTTGAAGTCATAGAACGAATTGGTGCAGTTGCTTATAAGCTGGCATTGCCTCCATCCTTGGAAGGAGTACATGATGTGTTTCATGTGTCTCAACTGCGAAAATATGTGCCTGATGAGAAGCACATTTTGGATTATTCAGAATTGATGCTGCGACCGGATTTGACTTATGATGTTCAACCAGCGGCAATACTTGATCGTAGAGAGAAGGTCCTTAAGAACAAGGTGATTTCTTTAGTTCGAATTGGTTGGGATCCAAATTCCCCGGAGATTCCACCTGGGAGCTGGAGGAAGAAGTTCGAGAGAAGTACCCATACCTATTCTCTGACTCTCAGGTATTACATCTTTATATAACTTGTTGCAATCTAAGTATCGATTTAAATTTCGCGGACGAAATTTTTTTTGTTAGGTGGGTAAAAGTGTAACCCTCAGCTGTCGTTATAAGTGTCACCGTCATATAAGAGATGGAGTACGTAGGAAATTGACCAACCTGAGAACCCGACTGTACTAGTTTCAGTGTCACAAATTATTTTCTCATAGGTTAAATTTTCTGAAATTTTCTAAAACTTTTTCCGCATTAGTTTGGACAATGTCCTAGATCGGTGTCAACCGACGCAAATGATTAACCCAAGGATTTTTAATTCGCAAATGGGGTAAAATTTCTCGAATCTACTTCTGTAGTAGGCTTTAAAATCTTATTGTCTACTTTCAAGAATTTTTCACAATTTTTCTGAATGCGTCCAAAATCGGGCTGAACAGGTGTCGCCCAGTATCAATGAGCCTTTCGAGATTTTTTAATTGACAAACCGGTTTAAATTTTTACAATCCGATTTCACAGTACGTCTTAGAATAATATTCTTTATTTTTCATAATTTTTGGGGACTGTTCGGCACTAGTCAAATTTGGACCCAATTATTTCAATATTATAAACTTTATATTTTATCTTAATCATAATCCCACTGTACCATTAGGCTTTTCTCTACCATTCTGGATTTTTCACGTAACCGACAGTAAGAGATTTTTTTTGTTACATTTCTACACTCTTCTCCTTAACCGACATATATCAGTTTAACAGTCCCATTAACAATCCAAAAATTTCATTAAAAACGAAACCCTTTTCCTTTAACCTCAACAGACTATACTCTCTCTCTCCCCCCTCTCTCTCTCGCTCACACATCCAGCGCCCCCGTCTCAGCCACCACCGCTGCCCACGCCAGCCACCACCGCCGCCCAACGCCACCCCGTGCCCACGCAAGCGCCTCCAACACCACCTCCACTCCCCCACCGCGTCGCAACCCACACCACCACCTTCTCCACCTACCTCCGGCCGCATCGTCGCCGGAACTGCGCGCGGCCACCAAGCCGCTGGCGGACCCGGACCTCCTTCCCTCCCTCCTCTTCTTTTGCGCCTGCTGCTACTGCGCTGTTGCAGGGCACGGGTCGCAGTGGACAAGAAGCGAAAGAAAAACCCATAACGGGTTTCTCTTTAGACCCGATTCGTAACCTGAAACCCGCAACCCCTTTTTCATATAAAAGGTAAATTTCAGAAGAGCCCCTTTGGAATAATGATTATTTCATTTATAACCCTGGAAAATTAAGTTTAACCCCTTAAATAATTTCAGGTATTATAAAAGCAACCTGAACGTGTTGTGGACTAGAACGTGATCGTTTAACGTCCGAATCACGCGTTCTTGGTCGTTGGGATCAGGACAGCGAGCACTTCATTTATAAGGCAAGTGTTTCCCTGTATTTTTTATTTTCTCCAAATAAATCATGTATATGCTTCATATCATTTGATTGGTATATTCGATTATCGCTATGGTGGACATTCCTGATAAATTGTCTATTCCTAAAGAATTTTGTGGTAAAGTTGAGCCTGGGCTTACCCATATTGGATATTCATGGTGATTATGGTTTATTACGCAGGTGTATTCTTGTACTTTATCCCTGTTACATGTTACTCGGTTATTCCTGTAATTGATTCCCGTTACCCTTTACATGACGTTCCTGTTACAAATACTTTTGTTATTGACTCCTGTTATCTGCACGATACTCACACACACTACTAGGGATAAGTCATAAGACCTTATCAGACTATGTTCACCTTATTGTAACACAAACACTTGGGCTTGGGGAGACTTGACGTTTGACTAGATCTTGTCGGGTGGATGTCTGGATCCATTGTTTGTCCCACTGTAGGGGACGGGGTAGTGCTGGCTACCATATGTTTTTGCTCATGAGCTCCCATTTCCCGTTATTGTTTTAGCTCATTGAGATTCCGTTACATGTTACAGCCTTAGCGGGCTGGCCCTGGTCTCAGCAGCCAGGGGTCTGTTTAAGGCCGTGATGCTGGGTATGCACGGGATACACCCACCTGACCAGATCTCCTCAATTGTTAAGTCTCATGGCACATGTTTATGCATTCATTGATCATGCATGAGACCAGTCTGATTATTGTCGCTCCTTACTTAGAGCTCTTGTTTATTTCTTATATATGTCTGTACCTTATCATTACTTTGTTTCATTTCTCTTCCTTTGTACACTTGCTCGGTCGCATCTGAGACCCTGAGTTTGCTTGCCCAGATATAGAGTCAGTGGTTCCACCCTCAGAGGAGGACGCACAGTACCTAGACGGTTTGGCTGAGCGACTGTAGGACGGTTCGTGAGCTGGTCGTCTCTTTTGGCTTTCAGTATGTTTCATAGTTGTACAGTTATTTTTTGTTCGCGTTATTGTATAATTATGCTGATGGACTCATATGTACTATATTTTTGGACAATGTTATGTACTCTTGTTACATGTAATATATCATATCAGCAGTGTACTTACCTTATAAAGAATCTTGTACAGGTCTTCAGCAGGCTTAACGTGTATACGTAGGGACTTCGTACCCAACGCGTACACGTCGCCGATCATGTCATGTCCTGTATTTTGGACAGTGGGGCGTGACAAGTAGTCTACTTTACTCCACTTGTTTAGTAACAAGATATAGGCATCATTAAAGCGTTAAGCTTATCTTTAATCCACTTGTAGAAAGCACTTGTGTGCACTTTTGGAATGGATTGGAGTCAAGCTCCTAAGTGCTTTGCTGAGTCAATCATAACGAGTTTTTCCTCTTGAACTTAGTTCGTGGGATCTCCAATCGCTAAGTGAGGTTTTCATTAAGCTAACTCGGTAAGGTTAGACTTTTAGACCCATTCCCCTCGATGCGCAGTTTATACGCTCTCCACTTAAACCTTTGGTAAGCGAATCCGCTAAATTATCTTTTGACGAGACAAAATCAATAGAGATAATTTCATTTGAGAGCAACTGCTTAACGGTATTATGTCTACGACGAATATATCTAGACTTACCGTTGTATATAAAATTTTGTGCTGTAGATATAGCTGATTGATTATCGCAGTGTATGCATATAGCGGGCACTGACTTTTGCTATAATGGTATATCTTCTAAAAATTATCGAAGCCATTCTGTTTCTTCTCCAGCCTTATCTAAGGCTATGAATTCTGATTCCATAGTGGAACGGGCAATACATATTTATTTGAAAGATTTTCAAGATACCGCTACTCCTCCTAGAGTAAATACGTATCCGCTAGTTGATTTTGATTCCTCAGAATCTGCAATCCAATTAGCATCATTGTATTCTTCAAGTACATGTGGATACTGTCTATATCTCAAGGCATATTCCTTAGTATGTGATACGTAACCCAATACTCGTAGTAGAGCAGTCCAATGATCAGCACTAAGATTGCTAGTGTATCTGCTTAACTTGCTTACAGCGTAAGCAATATTGGGTCTAGTGCAATTCATTAAATACATTAGACTTTCGATAATCTGAGAATACTCCAACTGGCGTACTCCAGTTCCTATATTCTTACGAAGGTAAATGTGTGAGAGAAAAGGATTTGTATTCTCTTTTATCCCATGATCCTTGAATCTTTCTATCATCTTATCCACGTAGTGAGATTGAGATAGACAGATTCCATCTGGTGTTCTTGTGATTTTAATTCCTAAAATTACATTAGCAACCCCCAGATCCTTCATGTCCAAACTGTTGGATAACATTCTTTTAGTGGACTTAATAATTTCAATATTAGTCCCAAGTATCAACATGTCGTCTACATAAAGACAAACAATGATACACTCATTTCCAACTGTTTTAGTATAAACACACTTATCGCATTCATTGATAGTGAATCCATCTTTGATTATGACACTATCAAAATTTTCATGCCATTGTTTTGGAGCCTGCTTTAGACCGTATAAGGATTTTACCAATTTACACACTTTGTGTTCTTGGCCCTTAACTATAAATCCTTTAGGTTGCTCCATATATATTTCTTCATTTAATTCACCGTTTAAGAATGCAGTCTTGACATCCATTTGATGGATATCTAAGTTATGCAATACTGCAATTGCAATCAACATCTGAATGGAGGTTATTCTTGTTACTGGTGAATAAGTATCGAAGTAGTCAAGTCCGTATCTTGTATAGTCATCAATAAAAGTAATAAAATATTTTTTCGCCTCTAGTTGGCATAAACTTCAAGTCACACAGATCGCTATGAATTAACCCTAAAGGTTCTGTATTTCGATCAATTGAGTGAAATGAATTTTTCGCGAACTTGGCCTCAACACAAATCTCACACTTGCGAATTTCTTCCAAGTTGAGTTTAGAAATATATCCTAGATTAGACAAGCTTTTTAACAACTTGTAATTTACATGCCATAATCTAGCCTGCCATAAAATAGGACACTCAAGCAAATAAACAGAAGATTTTTCTTTATTTATAAGCTTAGAGTAAAAATACACAGACTTTTTGTCTACCACTGTAGCATTGGCTTTAAAAAGTCCATCAACAAGATAACCCTTTCTCACATACATCCCACCCTTAGTAAGTATAAATTTATCTGATTCAAAAACCATTCTAAATCCTTTCTTACTAAGTATTGATTCAGAGATCAGATTCTTGCGGATATCTGGAACATATAACACATCGTTCAGAGTAAGCTCTTTCCCAGATGTCCACTTCAGGATGACCTTTCCTTTTCCCTTAGCCTTAGAGACGGCCGAGTTTCCAATGAAGAGTTGCTCATCTTTCTCTAGTTTATGATATTCAGAAAATAATAATTTCTCAGTGCAGATGTGCCGAGTAGCCCCAGTGTCTACCCACCAATCCTTATTATTGGTCGTCAGATTCACTTCTGACACCACAGCTGAAAGGCTTGACGACGCATGGTCGGTCAGGTTTGCCTGTGGATGGTTCTTCTTGTTCTTTTTGAGACGGCTGCGATATTCATTTGCCTTATGCCCCTCTTTATTGCAGATGTAGCAAGTTCCCTTGAAGCGCATGTTCTTGCCTTCTTGGACCTTGCCTTTGTACCCTTGGGCAGTCTTCTTCTGCTTTAAGACTTTGGAAGTAGACACTTTTCCCTTTGAGTCTTCGATTACATTGGCCTTGGATTCATAGGAGTTCTTACTGCTCCTTTTCTCAGACTTTCAGTTGTCCTCCTCAATTCGAAGCCTCACAATGAGATCTTCCAACTTCAGCTCCTTGCACTTGTGCTTCAGGTAGTTCTTGAAATCTCTCCATGCAGGTGGGAGTTTCTCTATAATAGTAGCAACCTGAAAAGTTTCAGGTAGATTCATACCTTCGGTCTGTATCTCGCGCAAGATAAGTTGAAACTCTTGCACCTGACTGATTACAGTTTTGTTGTCCACCATTTTGTACTCCAAAAATCGTCTTACGACGAACTTCTTGGTACCGGCATCCTCAGTCTTGTACTTCTTATCAAGACTGGTCCATAACTTCTTTACCGTTGTGATAGGACTATAGACATTGTAAAGAGAGTCATCCAGTCCATTCAAAATATAGTTTCGGCAAAGGAAGTCACCTTGAGTCCATGTATCGACAGCAAGGACTGAGTCCCGATCAGTTTCGGGTTCTGGTGGATCATCTTGCAGGAATTTGGCCAGATGCAGAGTGGTCAAGTAGAAGAGCATCTTCTGTTGCCACCTCTTGAATTCTGTGCCATCAAATTTTTCTGGCTTCTCCGGCTTCGGGTTAGGAAGTGGAGCAGGCATCAAAGTTTGGATCTGCATGTTTTGTGCCTTACTTGAGCTGTCTTGATTAGTCTCAGACATTTTCTGCAAGTTCAAGCAGAACAAAAGTAAGAAACTTCAAACTAATTGTCTTAAGGAGATTCGTTATAAGCGTACCTCATTCCAAGTAGTGTATAAGTGAATTAATTTTCTTTATACAGAGGTTATACTGATATTCAGTATATTGAGACTGACTCATACCAGTCTAATAGGTGTTTAACCAAGGAAGGTAATTGAAAGGTGGTTCTGTAATTAAGGAACGTTCTATTGAACAGAAAACCTCCCACCTGATATTCACCGACCTTCAGTGATATTGATTAGTTGTCAGATTGATCCTAAAATCCAACAATAATTAGAGAGTAAATTCTGATGTGAAATTTTTGTGGGCAAATATTGCGACTAAATTCTTGAAAATTATCCATTCACATCTTGTTGTTATTGGTGGACTTGTGATCAAGGAAAAACGATGCCCGCTTTAACGCACAAATGGTTGGTAGGACAAAGAGATCGTTGTCACTTTTAACTTCTAAATAGTTAATATTGGTTATAAACTCATGGTTTGTGATGTAAGAAGGAGAAACACGAATTCAAGTCTTAACAAGGGCCCAGACAGAAGCTCCGATCGACCGCCCGGTAGAGCAGAAAATTCAGATGAAAATATCGGTCGACAGACTGATAACAGAGAGGAGCAACATAAAGGAGAGCAGAAAGACCAGCCTAACGGTTGACCGTCCGATCGACCGTTCAGAAAACAGGAAAAGACCAGAGAGTTGGACATCTCATCCACCGGCAATGCATTTTGCGGTTAACCGGCAATGCAGTTTTTAACCAAGCGGTTGACCGCCCGATCAACCGCCTCTACGCGTATCAGCTTTTCAGATTCAGTTTAGGATTTTGTTCTTGGGTCTGATTTGAATTTCGATTGGCTTTGCTTTTCTTTTATTTGATTTTTAATTTATGTTGGTTTCCTAGACAGTTAGAACTCTTTTTGTGAGCCTATAAAATATCATTGTATCTTTTATTTCTGTAGATTAATTGAGTTTATTTCCCCAATTGCTCATGGATTTGAGCTGTTGTGCTCGTGGATTCGAGTATGTTCCCTACCTGAAAGATTCTTTCAGGATTCATTGGCGCTAGAACGAGATCTAACGGCGTCGTCGGCTTCCGCCCCCGCGTCAGTTTGTAATATTAATTATTTCAATATGCACACATGAGGAGTAGATTGTTGAAATGTGCATTTGTGATTATATTTTTATATAGAGATGAATTGATAATGTGAAGGATTGAATTACCCGAAACAGCCCATCTCGTCTGTCGGTCGACCGGTCGGTCGACCGACCCTAACCAACGGTCGACCGCGCCGGTCGACCGGGCGGTCGATCGCTCTCCTTCTGCGGTCGACCGGGCCGGTCGACCGCTACACCCGTGCATGTTTGTGTACGACGGTCGACCGGACCGGTCGACCGTCCTCCTGCTGTTGCTGCTGATTCCCTCTGCTGCTGTGCTGATTCCTTTGGTCGCGATGACATCGTCGACTTCCTCGACTTCCTCTCTCTTCCTACAATTCTCCACCTCGGTGAAGATTTCTTCAAATCTGAGCCGAACTGACATACTAACCATCACTCGAAAGTGGCTGCCCCAGTGTGGTTGCCTACGTACCCTGCCTAAGAGATCAAGCCATCCGTAGTTCATCCAAAAGAGCTTCAACAAGCTCATGCTATATGAAGGACGTGGAGCAAAGCCTTACAATGTACAAACTTGACTCCTGACACCACCTTGGTAAGCATGTTGGCGGGATTCTCCGATGTGTGAATCTTCAGCAGTTCAATATCACCCTTATCTAGAATCTCCCGAACAAAATGGAACCTGACGTCGATGTGCTTCGTTTGTGCATGATATACCTGGTTCTTGGCTAAATAAATAGCACTCATACTGTCACAGTTGATCTTCAGAAGATCCTGATCCACCCCTTAGTCATCAAGCATGCCTTGAAGCCAAATTGTCTCCTTCATAGCCTCCGTCATGGCCATATACTCGGCCTCTATAGTAGACAATGCGACGGTAGACTGTAGAATAGAGCGCCAACTCACCGGTGCTTGAGAGAATGTAAAGACATACCCCCTTTGTGGACTGGCACTTGTCAAGGTCACCAGCATAGTCGGAATCAACATATCCGATACAATCCTACTTCCCTGTGGAGTCCTTCTCATATACCAGACCAACATCAATGGTACCTTTAATGTACCGCAGAATCCACTTCACTGCCTCCCAATGACCCTGTCCCGGATCATGCATATATCTACTGACCATAGAGACAGCTTATGACAGATCTGGTCTCATACACACCATAGCATACATAAGACTACCAACTGCGCTAGCATATGGAACGTGAGTCATGTACTCACGTTATTCAACATTCTTTGGAGACATTGTAGCAGATAACTTGAAATGAGGAGCCAGTGGTGTGCTTACAGACTTCGTATTCTTGCCGATGTTGAACCTCTGAAGTACCTTTTGCAAATACCCCTTCTGTGTCAAGCTCACCCTGCCAACCCTTCGGTCTCGAGTAATTTCCATGCCTAACACCTTCTTTGCTTCACCAAGATCCTTCATCTCAAACTCAGAGGATAAGTCCCTCTTCAGTGCATCAATTGCAGATCTAGACCTTGAAGCAATAAGCATATCATTTACATACAGAAGTAAATAGATATACTCTCCTGTCGGTAGCTTGTTGTAATACACACATGGGTCATAGTGGCTGCGTGTGTACTTCTTTCCTCTGATGAAGCTGTCGAACCGCTTGTACCACTGTCTTGGAGACTGCTTTAGTCAATACAGCGACTTCTTCAGCTTGCATACCATATCTTCTCTCCCTGCAGTCTTGAACCCTGTCGGCTGAGACATGTAGATCTCTTCATCCAGATCGCCATGGAGAAAGGCGGTCTTTACATCGAGTTGATCAGGGTCCAACTCGTACTGTGCCACCAAAGCCAATAAGATACGAATTGACGAATGCTTTACAACTGGAGAAAATACCTCATTGTAGTCAATTCCTTCCCTTTGAGCATAGCCTTTTGCTACCAATCTGGCCTTGTAGCGCACCATATCTTCTTGACGAGATCCTTACTTCTTTGCATACACCCACTTACAGCCTATCGCCTTCTTCCCTTTGGGCAACCTAGTGAGTTCCCAAGTGTCGTTCTTGTAGAGAGATTTTATCTCATCTTCCATGGCTTCTTTCCACATCTTCGACTCTGAACTGATTTCAGCTTCTCTGAAGGTGGACGGGATAGCCTCCTCAACGACTGGAAGTGCATACGCCACGACCATATCTGTAGTGATTTCCTTGTATTTCTCCTTGGTCTTCCAACTGCAGTAGAGTCAGGAACATCACCCATGACCTGTTCTTGACCCTCTTCATCATCAGCATCTACCTCAACTGCTTGATCATTAGTGTCACCCTAGGTATGATCCTCACCGATGCTGAACTCTCTAAAGATAGTGGATTAGCATCATTCTCCACCTGCTGCGATACATCTTTGGTCTTGCTAGTCTCCACCTGCTGAGAGACCTTAGGCTTCATCATAGAAGCCTCATCAACTATGACATCCCTGCTGAGTAGAAAATTCCTGTCTGTTGGATCCCAGATCTTGAACCCTTTGATTCCCTTCTTAAAACCGACGAACACGCCCTTCTTTGCTCTTGGGTCTAACTTATCATCCTTTACATGATAATAGGCTGGACAACCAAACACCCTTAGCAAATCATAATCAGCAGCTATTTTTTCCTGACCAAACCTCGAGAGGAGTTTTTCCCCCTATCGTAGACTAAGGCAACCTGTTCACAAGATAGCATGTATATGCCAAAGCCTCAGCCCAGAAGTTCTACGATAAACCGGCATTGGACAACATACACTGAACCTTCTCTAGTAAAGTCCTGTTCATCCTTTCTGCTATCCTGTTCTGTTGCGGTGTCTCCCTCACTGTGAAGTGTCTCTCTATGCCCTCATCAAGACATAGCTGAAGGAAAGGATCAGATTTATATTCTCCCCTATTATCAGAACGGAGGACCTTGATTTTCCTTCTCGTACTTCTCTCCAAGTTCTTCTTCCACTTCACAAATAATTCTAGGACTTTCCCTTTGTGTCTCATGGTATATACCCAACAACGCCTAGAATAATCATCAATAAACGATACAAAGTAATGGTTACCTCCAATTGATGCAGTCTTGGTAGGTCCCCAAACGTCAGTGTGAATATAGTCCAGAATCCCCTTGGTGCAATGTGTTGCTGTGCCGAACTTCACCTTGGTCTTCTTCCCGATGATACAGTGTTCACAAAATTCCATCTTGCAGGTTCCGGCACCTTTCAATACGCCTTGTCTTGCAAGAGTTTGCAAAGACTTTTCTCCTGCGTGTCCCAGCCTCATATGTCATACCCTGGTTGAGTCTTCATCTGAACTAGTAGAAGCCGCCACTTGTCCTGTAACAGTACTACCATTCAAGTAGTAAAGATTGTTCCTGCGAACGGCCTTCAATACCACCATCGAACCTTTGGTCATCTTAAGGACTCCCTCCTTTATTGACACCACAAGGCCCAATACTTCCAAAGCTCCAACAGAGATTAGGTTTCTCTTCAGTTGAGGTACATACCTCACTTCCTTTAGTTCTCTAATCATCCCATCAAACATCTTGACCTGGATTGTCCCTACACCCTCCATGATACATGGATGATCATCGCCCATAACGACTGAAAACCCCTCCAGCTTCTCAAAGCTAGAAAACCATTCCCTATTCGGGCACACATGGTATGTAGCACCAGTATCCAAAATTCACTCATTTTCTCCTGAGTAGGCAACGATGGGAGTAATGACAGAGAATGAAAAAACGGATGCGTCCGAGTCTGATCCACCTACCTGTGAAGTACTGCTCTGAGTACTGGCCACCTTTGCAAGATTTACCTGAGTCTTAGACTCCTTCTTCTTCCCTTTAGCCTTTGGACAGTCCACTTTCTAGTGCCCTAATTCTCTGCAGAAGGCACACTGGTTCTTCTTCAAATCCCTATAACCCGGCCTGGACTTTGATCTCCCTCAATCATCTTTGCCCTTCCTATATGAACCCCTGCCTCTTACTGCTAGCGCCTCTGCCGATGACCTTGCCTGAGAAGGTTGTCTCTCATTTCTCCTTATCTCATAATTAGCCAAAGCAGACGACACTTCATGATAGTCAAGGGTCTGTCTACCATTTATGAAGGTTAAGGTAAACGTCTCATACTCTTCCGCAGGGAGAGAGTTCAAGAGGATTACCGCTTTGTCTTCTTCATCCACCTTGACATCCATATTGACCAAATCCGTAAGAAGCTTCGTGTAGCGATTCAGATGTTCATTCACAGAGCATCCTTTCTTCATCTGAAACCCGTACAGCTTGCTCTTCAGCTGTAACCTAGATTCAATACTCTTGGTCAGATATTTTCTTTCAAGGATCTCCCACAACTGCCTCGCAGATGTCTCGTGTAACACAAGATATTTGATGTCTTGTGTTAGATATGATCTAATCAAGCCACACGCAGATTGGTTCATCTTCTCCCACTCTTCTTCAGTGGTTATGCTTTGCTTCATCTCCAGACGTAGAGTATCCTCGAGGTTAGATGCATTCAGGGCATCCATCACCTCGCACCTCCACATGCCAAAATTGTTAATGCCATTAAACTTCACCACGTCAATCCTCGGATAAGTATTCATGGTCCTCACTTAAGTACTTTCTTCTGCCATCTCTCTAACTGGATCCTCTATGTAATACGGAAAAAACCAAACGGATATAGATAAACAACTTTGATAAAGATCAGATATTTACCTTCTCACGAAACCGTAGATGAGTTTCTGACCAGATGTACTCCTCCAATGATTCCTTGAGCATTCCTCGCGCTGTTCTGAGATTGACACACGATCCCACGAACAGTCCCAACGCTGATCTGAGATCGACACACGATCTCCACCCAATCAGCAACCGATGCCCTACGAATCTCCAGATAATCCCACGACGAACCTGGGAAGCTCTGATACCACCTCTTGCGCGCCGAACAACAACCACGTAGAGGAAACCCTAAATCCCAAATGCAAAATAACAATACCACCAACAACAAATAACACACAAGTAAAGAGATGAACACAAAACCAAATTTAACGAGGTTCGGCCAATTTCGCCTACGTCCTCGGGGTAAGGAAGAGAGAGTTTTTCTATTGATTGGAGAATCAATACAATGTTTTCAGCATTACAATAAAGAGAGCTCTGCCTCTCATATATATACCCCCAAAGAAAACCCTAGGAATCAGTTTCCAAATAGAACTGATTTCCAAATCAACAGTTTCCCGAAATAGCTCATCTCGTCTGTCGGTCGACCGACCCCAACCAACGGTCGACCGCGCCGGTCGACCGTGCCTAACCGAGAGTTAGGTACTTTCAGTCGGTCGACCGGGCGGTCGACCGCTCTCCTTCTGCGGTCGACCGGGCCGGTCGACCGCTACGCCCCGTGCATGTTTGTGCACGACGGCCGACTGGACCGGTCGACCGTTCTGCTGCTTCTGCCGACGGTCGACCGGACCGGTCGACCGTCCTCCTGCTGTTGCTACTGATTCCCTCTGCTGCTGTGCGGATTCCTTTGGCCGCCATGACATCGTCGACTTCCTCGACTTCCTCTCTCTTCCTACATGTTATTCTCAAAATAAATCGCATCACCCCCATGCACAGAACAAGGTCCATTTGGAAGTTTAGATATCTTCACCACAAAAGATCACAGGTCCTAATCAGATTCTAAACAAATTTTCTTTCAAAAAAATATTAGAGTTATTCATCTCATTATAAAGAAAAGAGAAAAAAAAAAAAATGCCACATTCTCTTGAGAAAAAAAAATCTTCATTAAAAATTTTAAAAATTGAATAACTGCAGCTTGATATTAGAATTAGAGAGTAAATTCTGATGTGAAATTTGGTGAGCAAATGTTTTGACTGAATTCTTGAAAATTATCCATTGTCAAAGAGACCACTGTTAATATTGGTAACAGACTCATGGTTTATAATATTAATTAGCTTAATACACACACATGAAGAGTTGATTGTTGAGATATGCATTTGTGAGAATATTTTCATATAGAAATAAATAGAAAATCTGACGAACTCAAATACGATCTAATGATTTAAGATTTAAGATTTTAAGTTAAACCACAGCTCCCCATATGGAACAAGATCCACTTGGAAGTTTGGATAAATATATCATAATTCACTATAAAAAGATCACAGGTCCTAATCAGATTCTAAGCAAACTTCCTTCCAAATAAAATATAAGAGTTATTCATCTTATTATAAAGGAAAGAAAATGAAAATTTGTCACATTCTCTCTTAAGAAAATCTTCTTTATAAATTAAATACCTGCAGCTCTCTATCAAATGCATTACCAACCGGCCAAGATCGCCACCTAATGATGTTAAGATTGTCTGATCTAAATATTAAGAAGTGATTGATTTTGTTTTAAATAGACTTAAGCTTTGTTTATTAGTCTTGTCTAAGTCATTTGACAGTTGAGATAGAAGTAAGACTTGGGGCTCTAGATTTGAAAAGCTCAAGAATTCATACTTTACCCAAACATACATTGAAGCTATGTACGTCTCTAGTAAATAAATAAAATTTGGAAAAGATGAGATAGTGAAAAGCTTTTGAAACTTTAATGTATCAACTAATTAAACAAATCATTGTTATAACATATGTAGGTAGGCTCACTAATTAAATGGAGGAGTTAGATATATTTAGAGTCTATATAAATATATGATACAGAAGGGGAAACCCTCATTGAAGTCTAGGATATAATCATATTTTAAGCATTGATTCATCTTTGTTTCTCTTTTATGTGGGATTAAACCATCTTTTTCTTTTGCCACATTTGAGACATCAAATCCCAACAATCTTTACCTTGGCTTGAATCAAATTACACCAATGTTCACTATAGCTTGAATCTGATCCAACTTATTTCTAGACCGCATGAACTCTAAGCTCCAGTCTAAATCTCAATTTGATCTCCTATGCCTCGACTTTAACTTGAGCTTACTCCCTTCTTCAGCTCTAGTTCATCACCTTTGCACTGAGTCAACTCAACTTGACTAGAGTCTTCACCTGTAGAACCGTTTTGCTTTTTCGATTCCTCAACTCAATCAAATCTTCACCTGAGCTCACAAACAATTTTTCACTAATCTTTCTTAGCACCAAGAAGCAACAAACAAGAAACTTTTATCTCTGATATCAGTTTGTTATAACATAGGCCTTTTAAATCCATAGATGTGTTACATATGTTTAGAATCCATTTAGCCCCTATTGGACTCTAGCTTCTAAATATATTTTTGAGCACTTAACCATTTTACTCTTTCATGGGGGGTATAATCATCTTTGCCTTCTATCGTATGCCTCTTTAACTACTCAAGTAGACTTGAGACACCAAATCCCAACAAACACAGGTAGGTTAAACGAGTGATGCTTCAAATCCACAGCAGATCCATTTAATAAATATAGGTTAGCAGTGTTTGACCTGTTATATATGATCCAAATCCCTAAAAGAAGATACTAATTTATATCTGCCCCTCATCAGCAGAGATAAATTCTTCAAGGCAAGAAGAGTCTGCAGTCATGGAATCATGATTTAATAATACAATGAAAACAAACAAACGAGGTCAATGTGGGCTGCCCCATGAATGCGCCTTTTTGAGAGAGACGACAACAATTGGCAGCATGCAGGCATGCATTCATGCATGCAGCCTTAGTTGATCTCGACGAGAGACATGTATATCTAGGAGAGCGAAGCCTCCCCCACATCCCGACATAAAAGTCGCTTCCAATCCATCCATTCATGCATTACCTAGAAGACTAGGTAAACAAATGTGTTCTTTCCTGCTTCTTCTGTCACTACAGTTTCCCCTAACTTTCTTCTTCTTTCTTCTCCTCCTCCTTTTCCTTTGTTTTCTGTTCTTAACTTTTTGGATCAAAATTCGTAGATTGGTGTTGAACCTGTACTTTCATTTGTATAGCGTTTTCCAGCATGCAGACCGCTCTTGTATAGGACTGTATATCCTGTCATTTTCAAATATAGTACTTTAAATAAAACCATGTATAATAAGTAGGTTCACTAATTGAAGATTATTTTTAATATCGACACGATCTGCTCCGAGATCGACACAGATCTCCACCGAGCAGACCAAATATCAATATCGACTCACCAAATGGGTTGCACCATTACAACTGCCTATGTGCCCCCAATCCAAAGGATCAAGCCTCGCGTAGTTCATCCAAATCGGCTCCATCGAATTCAAACAACTGGAAGGATACAAAGTAAATTCTTGTGATGATTAAACTTGACTCCGAAAATCACCTTTGTAAGCATATCCGCCGAACTGTTCTTAGTGTGAATCTTCTTCAAATCAATGTGCTCATCTTCAAGAATATCTCGCACAAAATAACATCTGACATCAATGTGCTTCGTTCTTGAATGATAGACTTAGTTCTTCGCTAGATAGATAGCACTCATACTATCACAATCGACCTTCAAGAAATCTTGCCCGATTCCCAAATCATCCGTCAAGCCCTGGAGCCAGACTGTCTCCTTCACAACCTCTGTCAAAGCCATGTATTCAGCTTCTGTCGTCAACAGTGTCACAGTAGACTGTGAGATATAGTGCCCACCGCTGCCTGTGACAAGATAAACACATACCTTATAGTAGATTGGTGCTTGTCAAAATTCCCAGCATAATCTGAGTCACATAACCTATACACTCCTACTTACCATGATCATCCTTCTCAAAACCTAACCCAACATCTAAAGTACCTCTGATATACAACACAATCCATCTCACGGCCTCCCAACAACCCTTGCCATTATGCAGAAAAGTGGTCTTCACGTCGAGCTAATCCAACTCCTAGTCATACGTGCTACAAGTGCCAATAGAATATGAACAGAGGAGTGCTTCATAACAGACGAGAATACCTCGTTGTAATCAATACGCTCCCTCTGAGCATAGCCCTTGGCAACCAATTTGACCTTGTAGCGTACAGTAGCATGTGGAGATCCTTCTTTCTTTGCAAAAACCTATTTATGGCCTTCTTCGCTTTGGGCAACGCAGCAAGTTCTCAAGAGTCATTCACATGAAGAGACTCAATCTCCTTCAACAAAAGATTCTTCTATAACTCAGACTCTGCTTCACTAAATGTAGATGGAATACTATCTTCCAGAACTTTCACTGGAAGTGCATAAGCCACCACCATGTCAGAAAAATGTGTCGTCTTCCGTATAGTTTTCTTGGGTTTGTGTGCTATAATAGAATCCTAAACCTGATCCTTAATAAGTACATCTTCTGTATTCTTCTCTTCATATACATTATGCTTATACTATGTCACAACAGATGGCACTCTAAATGATACAGAGCTATCTGGAGATGGTGGAGATGCATCATTCTCCACCCGCTGTGATATCCCTTTGATTTGGCCACTCTCCACCTGCTGAGACTCAGAGACTTCATCATATAAGACTCATCGAAAGTAATATCCCTGCTCAAAACTATCTTTCTATCTTCAGAGTCTCAGAGTTTGTAACCTTTTACTCTTCTTTTGAATCCTAAAAACACGACTTTTCTTGCTCGAGGCTCTAACTTTTCATCTCTCACATTGTAATAAGCTGGATAATCAAATACTCTAAACATATCATAAATTGAAGCAGTCTTGCTCGACCACATTTTCATTAGAGTGTTACCTCCTATCACAGACAATGACAACTATTGATGAGATGACTTGCATACATCAAGGCCTCAGCCCAAAATGACTTTCTCATCCCACTGTTTGACAACAAACACTGTATCTTCTCCTAGAAGGTACAGTTCAACCTCTCTGTAACCCCATTCTATTGCAGAGTCTCTCCCACTGTGAAGTATCTTTCAATGCCTTCAGTATAGTACAACTGTAGAAAAAGATCACTCTTGTACTCTCCTACATTATCAAACCTGAGTATCTTGATCTTCCTGCCTGTCTGCCCTGAGTATCTTGATCTTCCTGCCTGTCTGCAACTCCATTCTCTTTCTTTACTCCACAAAGATACCTAGGGCTTCGCTCTAATGCGATATGGTGTACACCCAATTCCGCTCAGAGTAATCATCAACAAAGGAGACAAAATAATACTTTCCTCCAAGAGTTACAGTCAGTCATCAACTAAAGATCATGGCCGCAACAAGATTCAGGTTTGCAAGACTATGGCAGGATTTGTAGATAGTTATCCTAAGATTGGCAATAGGGCTAGTTGCCATAAGGCACCACAAAGTAAATATTAGCTAGTAATAGAGGTGACACAAAGGGGTTTATACCTAAATGTGAAAGATGCGATAATACAAATATGGAGCAACATGATTCTTCTATGTGAACTTATAACTTCAAAACTTGAAAGCAAGATTTCTTGAAGACAATTATTATTCTTTAATTGAATAATAGAATAGATGGTTAGCAGCTCCTCCACCTCCAGCCCCTACACAAACATGAGAAAGAACTCTGGCCAGCTCCTCCACTAGCCTTCCTTTTCTCCTTCTTCTCGGCCAGACTGTTCTCTCCTGCCCTAGATCTCTTCTTTTCTAACTCCCACTTTATTTCCTTTTCCTCCTTTCGCTTATCAGCCATTCTTCCTCCTCTTGGCATTTTCTCATCCATCTTCCATGCCAATAGCCTCTGCCTCTACCATTCAATCTTCTCTGTCCACCTCTCACCTCCATCTTCTTCCTTCACTTTGTTCACCTCTGTTTACAAATTTCAATAGAAGCCAACTTCAAACAACCTCCATCTACTTCATCTTCTGCTTGGAGCAGCCGGCGTCTGTTGAAGCCAGACTTTTTCTTCTAGCCATTCACCATCATTCAAGAGTTGGTTTCAGTTTGGCAAGTTATAGAGGAGTTTGATGATTACCTGATGAGTATGATGTGCCACTTTTGTGGCTATTGCAGTCACGGGAAGGTTGTTTATCGTGTGGGCTTGCTCTGCTTTCACTACCGGTAACCGGGCCATCGCGCCAAGGTGTGTCTACTCTGTGTTCAAACCGAAGCTGGAAGTAAGGTCAGATGGGGCACGTTAAAAGGAGTTCAGAGAGAGGAGGCTTGGACTGGATGTCCTCTTAAGTCTAGTAGAGGTGGATGAGGAATCGATGACTAGAAAGATGATTTGGTGGTAAGGATTCCCCTCTATAAGGATATGGGCCTCGCTTTGAATGAAGGAAGGGGAGATCTTCTTCGTCTTGAAGTGGGTGGTACTGTTTGGTCAGAAAAACTGTGCGAAGTAAAATTTCTTTGAGTGGATGAAAAATTACAACGAAATGATTTTGATTACAAAAGGGGGGAGATTAACTGGTTCTCCCCTTTATTTAAGATTGGGTTCTTCGTGTGGCGATGGAGAGTAATTCTTGCTCTCCGTTGACCGGTCGAATGCCAACCTTCTGTTCGAGATGCTTTCAAAGATCAATCAGGAGAGAGCTCTGTTTTTAACACATTAAGTGTTTAAAGTCCACTCATTACTCTTTTCTCCTCTCTCTGGACTTTTGAACAAGCAAGAAAAAAGCAAGAAGTTTTTAACTTGGGAATTCTCAGCTCTCAATTTTTAAAAGTTTCTCTTTCTCTTCTCTACTAAAAAAAGTCATCTCCCTCTTCATAGCTCCTCAGGCTATTTATAAGGAGTCATATAAGTATTATTGTCCCCTAAAATCCCTTAATGATGGGGATTAACTCTCACATTACGTGGGGAGCTAATTGACCCAGTAATAGAGATCACTTATAATAGAAACGCGAGTCGCACGTTGGATGCGGACCTCGTATTTGAATAGACGCAAGGCTTCAACCCATGTTTCAGCCAGAATGCGGGGTTTCTTAGACCCGTGTTTGAAGTGGAGCTCAGAGTTGCTCAGACCTGTACTTGAAATAGGATGTGGAGTTACTCAGACTTGCGTTTGAAGTAAGACGCGGGGTTTCTCGGACTCGCGTCTGAAATCCGCATTTTTTCTTGGACGCGAGGTCCGTGTTTTAAATTGAAACGCGACCTTCGCGTTGGGATGTTTGCATTTTTAGACAGCCTACAGGACCCTCTTCAAAGTTTTTGATACTCCACGATTGACTGGGATAGATTTCGGAATACTTTAGACTTTATGTTGATTTCGGATTCTGTATGATTGAACTGGTAATCTTTCGAGATGTTCTAATCTTGATCCTGTCTGGATTCTGATCGTCGTGATGTACTATTGAACTGCTTGAAGCCTCCAGGGACGATCATCACAAGTATCTTAGAAACTCAGTCTAACACTTGTCATGAGCTTTAGTTTATTTGTCGGTATACTATTGAACTGGTAGAGTTGTCGATTACTTTTGCCAGTATACTGTTGAACTGATTGCAGGAGCAAGGACATACTCCTTGTATGTAAGAGAACGCGGCCCTCATAGACGTGATCATCATGTACACGCGAGCTTCAATGAAGTTGAGACGTGGCACTCAGTTGCTGTAGAGACGTGACCCTCAGTTGGCACTGAGACGCGACCCTCGATTGATATTGAGACGCGACCCTTAGTTGATATTGAGACGCGACTTTATGACGCGATTTTCAATTTGAAATGCGAAAATCGTGTTGGATGCTTCCAGACGCGGACGCGAGTGCCGCATTGAACGCATGTCTGGCTCAGATTGAACTCAAGATACGTGCCACCTATCTTGGCCGCTGAAAGGCCTATAAAAGACTTGAATCTTTCAACAGTCAATTCTTGACTGTTCGTCATCTTCAATCAGGCCCGCGTCTGAGGATCAAAAGCTCTCAAGCTGTCAGAACCCATAAAGCTTTGAGCTTTTTCCAAATCTTTTCAAAGATTTCACTGTCAAGATGGCCCTAAAACCTAGCAAATTGTTGCTTCGTTGAGCGTCGCCGCTGCGCCTACCACCGTGGGTGGTTCTCCTCCTCAGGAAGCCCCCATTTCTGATAAGTAGAATAGCTTTCGTCATTAACAACACGAAGAGGCACTATCTTTTAACTTCTTTTTGAAGTTTCAAACTTTCTGTTGAAGTTGAATAGTCGACATCGATCTCATTGGTTCTCATTTGATTTGTAAACGCGGTTCTCACATAGATGAACAGAATGTAAGTCTGATGATCCTAGTATTTTTTCTGGTTTATCAACGCGACCTTCGCGTCTGCGAATTGAACGCGAGTCCATGGGACTCCGTGTCTCGAGACTTCTGAACGCGGGTCTCATTTGTGAGACTCGCGTTTGAGCTCAGGACTTAGAAATTTTTTGTAAGTGTGGAGTACAAACGCGGGCCTCATGTGAGCCTCGCGTTTTAATCATAGAACGTGGGTTTCATATATTGAGCCCCGCGTTTGAACTCCAACACTTGGTGTAATTTCATTGTCTTCAAAGTATTATCTTTGTGTTCTTTTTCTTTCTTTTTTCAGTGAGGTACTCTGAAAAGACGTAATTTTGGTCATGTTGGTGACCCAGATCCGGATTAAATTTCTGGCTCCAGCAGGACTGTGCCGGCTTTTATTAGGGAGTATCAAGAGCGGCGCACCAAGTTAAGTCAGACGAGCTCTAGACACTCCGAGCGCTCATCACAGATTAGATATTTGAATCGGATGCCCGTTCATTACAGATCTCTTATTCAGAGACTTCATCAATGAGGATGTAGAGGTGATGCTTGAAGGCAGCTACAAATGGCTTCGTCGGCTCGAATAGCATCACTTCTTTGTCCCAGACATGAAAAAAATGTTTTCTTTGTCCACAAAAATTTTGTTCGAAATAGAAAAATGTATTGAAACGATACAAGCATCAAAGTTAAGAGTTCATTGTTGATGTGAGTTATGTCCTTCAGTAATTGTGCTTGTCTCCTTCTGATCTATTCATCCTAGCCAAATGATAAAATGAGTCGTATCCATAGGGGGGGGTGACAGAAGCTTTGTCCGATTTTTATTTTGTTTTCTTCAAAATGTGTCCTTATTTCACTTAAAAAGAAAGAAAGAAAAAAAGTGTGAAATTAATGATGTGATTTGGTTGTGAGCAAGAAAGCGAGTTAAAGCAAAAGAGAAAAGAAATGCAAATTTGAGAAAGTGATGATTGAAAATCAAAGAAAAAGAAAAAAAGAAGGTTTAAAGAAACTAAAAGAAGATTTTAAAAGAAGTCTTAGAGAAAGCTTTGAGAAAAGAAGTACAAAAAGAGTTTGAAGAAAATTAAAGAAGTGAAAGGAAAATTGCTTGAAAGGTTTGAGTTGTAGAAAATCAGAAAGATAGCATGACCAATATTCTACTAATTAACCCCACTAACCGTTAACTTGCTTGAAGATAGGGTCCCACAATAGATCCTTGGCCTTCATGAGTCTTGTGTATTAAGAACTAGTCATGTGGTGTTCTAATAAAAGTTTTTTTACTCTCAACTTTGGGTTACACGGTAAAAATTTGAACATCACCCTATCAAGATCCGTTTTAAGGCGAGATTAGGGTGAGAAACAAGTGCACTATCGATATCAGAAAAGATGAACGGACATTCTCCAAATCAAAATAAGTGGGTTAGGCAATTAATAGATCATAAAGAACATAAAGTCAGAGCATAAAATATGAGAGTTATATTGCTTGTTAGAGAGTTAGAGTTAGAACCCTTCATCATAAGCCATCCATAACTCTTTCTTGCACAAGGCTCATTGGCATGCTATAGATTCATGTGGGTTATCATTCAAGTAACTAAGATTAGTGGGTTAGTAGTTAGTTAGCCATGCAAGAAGAAAATTAGCTAGACTTGAATAAAAAGCATAGAATGTAAAGCTTGTTAGAGATGCTAGCAATTGTTAGACACATGAATCAAAAAGCACAAAGTAAAAGATGCAAGAAAGAGTAATGAGGAAAGAAATAGTCTTTGTATTGCTTTATCACTGAATCAATTACAACAGCACTCTCTCTTCCCCACTCAATTTCTGGAAATAAAAACCTAGCCTAAGTTGCAATGATGCAAGAGAAGAATAATAAGAGTAGCTCAAGCAATGGAAGTGCTCTGCTCTCTATTTTCTGTCTAACCCTCTCTCGGGTGATTTCACAGGGTATTTATAGGTTGCATTGGCTTGGGGAGTATGAAATAAGGGGACACATGTTCTTGATCCGCGGCTCTATCTATAGGATTGTCGTGGAAACGTGGCAAAAGTCAAGTTTCCGTGGCTTGATTAGGTGTGCATGCTTTGTTCCAATTCCAGCTGTCTCTCTTCTAGAAGGGAAGCTCTAGAGAATATCCAATTCTTCACGTACTTGAGCTAGCATTAGTCTAGGTTCATCCATTTATTTTTAGGACTAATCTACCTCTATCTAGAAGGATCTCTCTTACTCCTCAAGAAAACCCTTTAATTATCTGAAAAATAGCTGAAAAATCAGGATTATGTTACAATCTTGCCCTTGACCTTTGAATTATCTATAAATTACCCAAAAGAGATTTATTAGTAACATATTCAAATAATATGGTAGGTAATGTGATGATAATGATGCAAAATTAGCAAATAATCATCCATTCAATCGTTGTCCCTTCATCGATTGATGGAATGGGATTTGACAGAGGAGCAATCTAGAGTTCCCCAGGCGAATCCTCATCACACTGCAGTCCGGCGGGTCATCACAAGAATGTAGTCAGACTGTTGCCGGGTTCGTTGGAGGCGGAATAGTCTGTAGGTGAGACTCCCCATCAGGCGGCCATGTATATTATTCAGTTTATGACCGTGAAAGGTGATTTCCCAAAAGGCAAGTTCCGGGGACTGGGATGGATCCATTCTTCGGACAAGTATCGGTGGTCAAGGATGGTCGTCTTTGAAGATTTCAAGGACGAGCTCTTACAAACCGGCCTCTATATCGCGATCCGGGCTGTCCAGTATGGCATCCCACAAAGCAGTCATCATTTCTTTGCCATGCTGAAGCATTACAATTCGGAGACGTGCACATTCTTCACCCTAGTCGGGGAGATGGGATTCGTTGTTCATGAAATGTACGAAGTCTCTAGATTAGCGATGGGGGACATTCCTTACAAAGAATATGTCCCGTCGGCCGAAGAATTGCACCTGAAGGAGGAGAGTGCTCCTTTGGTATATATGACATATTGAGAAGTGTTGTGTCACTTCCACATTTACGCTGAAATCACTAGTTCAAGGTCCGGAGGGCTCAAACAGATGGCCTGGGTGGATTATCTTTTCAATGGTCTGGGAGACAAGGCTAACTGATTGACTCTTCTAGCTCCAAGCACAGATGCAGCAATTAAGAAGAGGATCAGCGCGTCAACGTTCTCGTACACCACAAAATCAGCCGAGGATATTTTTTAGACCAGGCACAGTCTTTAAAAATTTTCACTATCAGGTCAAGACCACTTTTTTCCAGTAGGGCCTTGCTAGCTTGATTCTTAATGATGAGATTGAGATAGTGCGCTGTACCAACACTTCCCCACAAAATTATAATGATCGATGTTGTGTACCCTGTTGTCCTACTGGTGTTTGGCCGAAGTTAAAAACACAGATTTTTTTGCACGAGGGTCCAATTTATCTTCTTTAACGTGGTAATAGGTTGGACATTCAAGTATCCTGAGCATGTCATAATCTTGAGCAGCTTTTTTGAACCAAACTTCCATTGGAGTCTTATCTCCAATCGCAGACGATGGAAACCTGTTAATGAGATGGCTTGCTAAGTCAAAGCCTCAACCCAAAAAGGGTTTTGCTAATCCTGCATTAGATAATAAACACCGAACCTTCTCTAGTAAGGTATGGTTAATTGTTCGGGGCGAAACTAGCACTCAAAAGTGTGTAGTTTGTGAAATTAATGTAAAAGCTCGTATGTGCTAATGTACCCTCGATACTTCCGTTATAGCATTGGCTCAACGGGTCGAATCCACAGGGAAGGGAGGCGATAGAAGCATTGACAGTTTTTATTCACGTTTATTGTTAACAGTTCTTCTTTGTTAAAAGAAGTGAAAAGAAAAGAAAAGGAAAAGAAAAGAATGTGATAGGTGGAGAAGGCGATGAAAACGTCGATGTAAAAACAAAAGAAGAATGGTTTGAAAACAAATAGAAAAGAAGATGGAACAAAGGTGACCTAAGAAGGCGGTGAAAACAACGATGGAAATGATAAAAAGAATTTTGGAAATTAATTTCTAAAACAAAGAAAATAAAACTCATGGCTACTAACTACTAAGTGCTCCACTAACCATGCTAACCTCTTAGTGATAGTTGCCTCACATTTGATCCTCGGCCATCACTAATCCTTGGCTTCAAGAGACGATACAGAGCATGGCAAATGAGATGGTTCTTTACATTCAAACTTGCATCAAGATCAAGCTAATACAAACATTAAATCATCAGACTATTAAAAGAAATCATGAAATAAGAGAGAGTTAGCTTGGTTAGCAAGTTAGCAAGTTAGATGTTAGAACCCATCATCATGAGCCATCAATGGCTCTTCCAAGAACAAGGCCTTATAGAGGCTACCCGATTCATGTGGATTATCAAGTAAGTGGTTAGATGGTTAATGGTTAGTAGTTAGATTGCCATGAGAAGAAAAGTTAGCAAAGCATCATGTAGAAGATGAAGAAGATTACATTGGAGAAGAAAGGAGGCACCTTTACATAGACTGTCACCATCTATCACATCAATCCCTCTCTATCTCTCTCTCTGAATCTCTCAGCCCTACTACAAGATCTAAAAAGAAGAGAAAATACAAGATAAATGAAATGAAGAGCACCTAACTATACTAACCAAAAACATAGAGAAAATCAGAACCTACTCCTAAAAACAAAAACTGCCCCGTTCTGGACCTATGCAGGGGTATTTATAGGCATAGGAGGATTCCAGAAGACGAGACGGGGCCACGCGTTGAAAATCGACACGTGGCCCCACCAATAGGCCGCGGATCGGCGGCTTTTGCCGCGGATCCGTGGCCAAACCAGGGAGTTATCTCCCTGGTTTTGGTTCGGGGATCCGTCTGGCTTCGAGGAGCTTCCTGATATATTCTTTTTCTGGTAATTTCGTCCGAATATTCGTCTGACGTGCGCAAGAGTCTAGGTTCGACGTATCTAGATGATCCCTTACTTGGTCTCCAAGTAATGCGGATTTAATTACCCTAAATTGGGTTTAATTAGGCTCTTATTACTCCTTTGCCCTTGAACTTTGAATTTACCTGCAATAGAGACCAAAACACGGTTTAGACCGACAATTTATTCATAAATCGATGGAAAAATGCGATATAATAATGCATAATCGTAGACTAATCATACACCCACACTTATCTTTTACTCGTCCCGAGCAAAACAAGAAAAAGAAAAACTATACTACAAAGGTTATTACACCAATTTCGCAGGTGACGCGATTGCACTGAGCATGTGCAACAAGCCGTTAAACCTCTAGGTTACCCCTAGAGGAGGAGTGTTGTCTCCTGAGGGTTTTCAGCGGATTGCACGCACAAAATCCATAAAGAAAGCAGACACATGTTAGTATTTTGAAAATGCATTTTGAAAGAGAGACAAATTTATGAAATATTTTTGCAAAAATATAAGCGATCTAAGATCATAAGTCCACAAAAAATCATTCTTCCTTAAACTTAGTCTCTATGCAAGATCTTGTGTTCAATTAAGGTAAGAATTCAAAATTGGATTGAATATTTTATCCTTCATAAAACCTAGATAATATGCACACTGTGATAGTGAAAAATTTCTGGGATTTCAACTCCAACCATCAAGCCATTTATATATATATATATTTTATTTATTTTTTCTTTTTTCTTCCCTTAGTTTTCTTAGGCTTTCTAGTTCACCCATGTAGTGAGCCTATAACTGATGACTCCCAAACTAGAAGGTCCTAGGGCACCAGATGAGAAAACATCCCTCGGGCTAAGGACTCGAGTAAACAAGGCCACAAAACTAGGGGGGATTATTTATTTCTTTTAACCACCATTTAGGCGTGAATAATCATGCTTCTTGAGGCATAGTTATCCTGCTTAATAAGTGATTTTTTTAGTTATATTTTTTATTTTTTATTTATGGCATTTTAGATCTTTGTTTCTATCCCAAAAATGTGTAAGTGTGAAGTGCATACTATATAAGGCAAATAATTTAAGATAAAATTATCTCCCCAATTTATCTTACTTAGCCTATAATTTTAAATAAGATCCATTATTTCGACTGGGTTTAAGATATCATAACTAAGGCTTCCTTAATTTCTAAGTTCATCTTAATTTTCTTAAAAATAGATCAAAACTTTGTCTCTTATTTCAAAAAGTTTTTAAAGAAAGAGAAAATTCTTATACAAAAGAAAAGATTTCTAAAAGTATCCTAAAAGAAGTGTAAAAGAAATAAAATCTAAAAACTCTAAGTTAGTAAACCCTCCCCCACACTTATCTCATGCATTGTCCTCAATGCATCGTGATGTATGTATGCATGAAACAAATAGAGAGAGAAGGAAAAGTCACCTCAAGGTGGTGGTTCCGGTAACGATCTGATTGGTCCACGAAATGCGGCCCAATCATTCTTGCGTGGAGTCCGGAGGAACCCACCAGAGACCTCTAGAATACAACCCACTAAAATGATGTATATATTTATGATTTTTATTAAGAATTTTACCCCATCTAATTTTCAAATTTTCAAAATAATTTCAGAGTCAAATTTATCAAGACCCTTGTCCCAGAATAGAATGATTGATTTGGACTCAGGAAGTACAGGAACTAATACCGACTCAGGAATTTGATTTAAGTCAAGTAAAGGCTCGAGAGTCGAGATTGGTTTAGGAAGTGGGTCCAAATCAAGAAGTTGAAACTCAAGTCCACATTCATTTCCCCATGATGGAATGTGACTATCTACAATTGGTGATTCAAGTTCAAGAATGACAAGTATGGGAATCAAAACTGACTCTAAAATGTTGCCCAAATTGGGTAACAAAACTGGAGTCAATAATGATTCGAGAATTTGAACTGAATCACAAATTTGAGGATCAAAGTCACATTCCTTATTGAGTTCAATTTCACAAAAATGAGAACTTACCAATTTATCAATGGGACTTTCAAAAGTATGAAATTGGTCAAGTTCAATATGATCATCATAAATGATTGGTGATTCAATTTCACAATGGACTGGTACTGGATCCAATACTGACTCGGAAAAAGGATTGAAATCAGGTGAAGACACTGGAGTCATAATTGAATCAGGAAGTAGAAGTGAATCACATGTTTGAGGTTCATGATCATATTCATGCTCAAGTTCAATTTCAGGAAAAGGATAACTTGCCAATATGTCAATGGGATTTGAAGTTTAGACAAGTTCAAATGGGTGTGCTGAAATTGAATCTTGATGTCCAAAATGACAAGAGTCCTGGGTCAGATCAATAGAGTTTGGCATAGCTGAATTGGTCAAAGATTGATAAGATAGAGTTTCCTCATTCTATAAATGCTAACCAATTGACTCAATTGTGTTTCCAACCTATTGACAGACTTAGAAGAAGATTTTTGAAATTGTAACATAGACTCCTGCAAGATTTCTATACTCTTTTCTAGACTTGATTTTTCTACAAGTGGATGCCCTAGAATGGGAGTATAAGAATCTTGGTTTTGGAAATTTTGTGAAGAATGTGAATCAGAAATGTTTTAAGATTGAAGTTTGGACTCACACAAGAGTTCCTTACTCATTTTCAGGGTAGATGGTTGTTCATTATGAGGAGGTGGAACTGAGTAAGACTCTTGAAAATGCTGTGGAATTGGAGAGGCCAATGTTTTCTGAAGTTGTTGCTCGGCCTCTTGTAGATTGGCTTCTATACTCTTTTGTAACTCAGATTTTTCTTCAATTGGTGGTTCAGAAAAAGGAGTATAGTAAACGAAATCAGGGAATGTAAATTGTGGACAAGGTAGACATGGGGGATAAGGAGGTTGAAAATTTAACTCGGAGGAGGTGAATCCCCATTGACTCTATGACGAGGTGAAATTATTTTGAAAATTATAGTCATAAGAATGTGGGTATGGGTTGTATTGATTCGGATAAGTCCAACCCGGTGTATTTGATTGGTGCATATTGTAAAAAGCCGGGTTGGAATTATCCGAATCGAATGGGGTCGGTGTGAAATATGGATTCATATGCGGATTGAAAGAATTGTTATTGTTGAATTCCATTTCACAAACAATCACAAAAAAAAAGAAAGAAAAATCAAACAACAAACAAAAAGAAAAGAAAAAATCAAAACCAAGCCTATAGTAGGGTTGACCTAGACCTAGACGACTCCTAACTGGTCGATTACCCGAGGGAGGTTGTTGTATGAATCCGACCACAAGCTAATCGGCCAGGTAGGGGCAAAATACAGTGGGAGGTATCCGTGCGTAAGCAACGGGCCTTAATTACGCCAAACCACGGTATCTTCGAGGCGTAACCTCTTAATCCCTAACCTTAGACACTGATTTCACAAGAGTAAGATTCAAAACAAGTTCCACCCTCGGTCAATCTCTTAATGACTCCGAGATGTCCCTAGGGACCAACGTCTATCAAATTTTATTAGGGCTTGGGTTGTGTGAGTGGGGAGGTGATTTTTGGGTTAAGGAAGGGTGATGAAATCCCCACCTTATCTTGTATTGGGTTATGCCCTTAAGTTCAATTTGTACAAGTGTGCAATATAGACAAGAATATAACACAAAGCGATAAATCACCCACGTGTTTGTCCTATGCTATATGCAATGCCATATGTACACCTCAGTACAAATCACAACAATAGAACAAAATACAGTATATTAGAATTGAATTGACACGTACCTAAATGCAAATATCTAAACCGTTTTAAAAGCGTCCAAATACTGTATTTTAGTTCTTTAGTTTATTATGGTGTATAGGCAATCAAAGCAGAAAAGATAGCAGCATAAATCTACTAGCTATTACAATGAACACATCCCAACACAACAGATACACAATGATTGCAAAATGGCCACGTTTTCGCGGCAAAAGTCGCGTTTGCGCGGCGATTCTTTAGAAGCTGGGGCCCTGCTTTCAAGAGTAGGGAGATACAAAGCTAGGGTTTATTCTGCAATGTTAAGCACCTGTAAAGATTATCCTGCACACCAAAACAGAGAAGACAGTGTTAACAAAAACGTGAAATCAAAACCATTCCCTTCCCCGGCAACGGCGCCAAAAATTTGTTCGGGGCGAAACTAGCACTCAAAAGTGTGTAGTTTGTGAAATCAATGTAAAAGCTCGTATGTGCTAATGTACCTTCGATACTTCCCTTATAGCATTGGCTCAACGGGTCGAATCCACAGGGAAGGGAGGCGATAGAAGCATTGACAGTTTTTATTCACGTTTATTGTTAACAGTTCTTCTTTGTTAAAAGAAGTGAAAAGAAAAGAAAAGGAAAAGAAAAGAATGCGGTAGGTGGAGAAGGCGATGAAAACGTCGATGTAAAAACAAAAGAAGAGTGGTTTGGAAACAAATAGAAAAGAAGATGGAACAAAGATGAACTAAGAAGGCGGTAAAAACAACGATGGAAATGATAAAAAGAATTTTGAAAATTAATTTCTAAAACAAGAAAAAATAAAACTCATAGCTATTAACTACTAAGTGCTCCACTAACCATGCTAACCTCTTAGTGATAGTTGCCTCACATTTGATCCTCGGCCATCACTAATCCTTGGCTTCAAGAGACGATACAGAGCATGGCAAATGAGATGGTTCTTTACATTCAAACTTGCATCAAGATCAAGCTAATACAAACATTAAATCATCAGACTATTAAAAGAAAGCATGAAATAAGAGAGAGTTAGCTTGGTTAGCAAGTTAGCAAGTTAGATGTTAGAACCTATCATCATGAGCCATCAATGGCTCTTGCAAGAGTAAGGCCTTCTAGAGGCTACCCGATTGATGTGGATTATCAAGTAAGTGGTTAGATGGTTAGTGGTTAGTAGTTAGATTGCCATGAGAAGAAAAGTTAGCAAAGCATCATGTAGAAGATGAAGAAGATTACATTGGAGAAGAAAGGAGGCACCTATACATAGACTGTCACCATCTATTACATCAATCCCTCTCTATCTCTCTCTCTCTGAATCTCTCAGCTCTACTACAAGATCTAAAAAAAAGAGAAAATACAAAATAAATGAAATGAAGAGTACCTACCTACACTAACCTAAAACATAGAGAAAATCAGAACCTACTCCTAAAAATGAAAACTGCCCCGTTCTGGACCTATGCAGGGGTATTTATAGGCATAGGAGGATTCCAGAAGACGAGACGGGGCCAACGTCGAAAATTGACGCGTGGCCCCACCAATGGGCCGCGGATCCGCGGCTTTTGCCGCGGATCCGCGGCCAAACCAGGGAGTTATCTCCCTGGTTTTGGCGCGGGGATCCGTCTGGTTTCGAGGAGCTTCCTGGTATATTCTTTTTCTGGTAATTTCATTCGAATATTCGTCTGACGTGCACAAGAGTCTAGGTTCGACGTATCTTCTAGATGATCCGTTGCTTGGTCTCCAAGTAATACGGATTTAATTACCCTAAATTGGGTTTAATTAGGCTCTTATTACTCCTTTGCCCTTGAACTTTGAATTTACCTGCAATAGAGACCAAAACACGATTTAGACCGACAATTTATTCATAAATCGGTGGGGAAATGCGATATAATAATGCATAATCGTAGACTAATCATTCATCCTCTCAGTCACCCCATTCTGTTACAGTGTTACTCGAACTGTGAAGTGCCTCTTTATGCCTTCATTCTGGTATAACTGTATAAATGGATCACTCTTGTACTCTCTGCCATTATCAGATCAGAGTATCTTGATCTTTCTATCAGTATGCTTATCCATAAGTATCTTCCAATTCACAATAAATCTAAGACTTCGTTCTTGTATCGCATGGTGTACACCCAATTACGCCTAGAATAATCATCAATAAATAATATATGTTGACACTTAAAAAAGACAAGATTCTTATTGGTCCGAACAATGTCTAAACTTATTGACATTTACAAAAGACAAGTGACAGACGAGCTGAAGACCAGTTTTCACCCATCTCCGAGGGACAAGAAAGCAACTTGGACTCCACTGATCCAGCAAGCAGATAGTGAACCCGGATTGTTTCTGAGTAGACCTCAGCAGGTCTAAAATGCTAGCACTTAGCATCACATGAGCCCAAAGGGATAGCCTCACTTGAGAGGCTAATATCACTTGACTTCGCCTCGAAGCCATCCAAAGCCTCGCCAGGAAGCTAACTCGCAACATTGCCACAGAGGACTTCCAGCTCCGCCAAAGGGTTTCTTTCGGACTTCGCCAGAAGCTGCCTCTAGCTCCGCTACGAGTTCAATACGGGCAGCTCCGCCATTGGTCTGCTATGATCAACCTTTGACCAATCAAATCTCCAGATGAGATCAGATCTAATCAGATCAAATCCAATCAATATCAAATCAGAGATCAAATTTGGCAGTTGATTGCCACAATCTCTTGACTCTCCTAAAACGAGTAAGAAGATCAGGGGAAATCCTCCAACGATATGGAAAGGATCAAGAAGGTCAACCAACCTGCCAATTCTACCTTCGCAGAAGTTGATCTTAGCCTCTCAGCAAGGCTACTTTCTGGATTCAAACAGATTCGATTCAATCTGTTTCCATATTTTCAAGGGATGATTATACCCTTGCTCTCCCTATAAATAGCCCACCAGGGGCACAAGGAGAGAAGGAGGCGCAGAAGAGCTCCACAAGCAGAGACTTCTTCACGACGCATCGTGCGCTCTTGAATTCAGAGACTTTTAGAGAATTGCTTTCTCTATCCAGGGTGTTGATATCCTAACATCGTCCTTCTTCTCAAGGAATTTCCGGAACCAGGCGAGAAGGAATTCCTAATTGAAGGCGATTTTGAGAAGCAGCAAGAGGGTTCTACCAACTTTCTGTTCTCTGATTTCCCGAACCATGAGAGAAGGGAATCTCATCGCTCGCATCGTCAAAGGGACAAAGTGGTCGCGCGCTGACTAGACTCCTATCGGCACACTTCTCCAGAATCTCTGAGGAGATCTACTTGTAATCTTTTTAAGAATACTTGTAATTTAGCTCCTCAACCCTTTTATTGTAAGTTTTCCCCCTTTGCAAACATAATGGAAAACAAGATGGTGACTCCGCTGGGGAAGAAATTCTCCACTGCCGAGAATCAAGTGTCGCATTGCGACGAACAGACCCTCGGGTCTAATTCTGAATTCAGAAAAGCCGGTGCAGCCAGAGCCTTTCTGGCTAAATCTTCAAGGAAAGTCTCTACGGAGACAGAAAAGGTTCTCTGCGAACCTACTGCGGTTATTAGGCGCAACAAGGAAGCACGTCCGCAGTCTGATTCCTTTACTTGTGAGAACTTGGTGGTTCAGTTCGATCAAGGAAGATTTGAAGAAGTCCTCTCTGGGGGTGGCCCAATGCTTCGAGCACGGAAGCATAGGAAAGTTTTCACGACCAAGGTTTCAAAGCAGAAACCGGAAGCAGAATTCTGCCAACACCCCTCAGCCTCGCGTGTGGCTAATCAGGTTCCTTGCGAACCTAAGTCTCCTCTGTCAAGGCGGGTATGGAAGCCTAAACAGAAGTCTCCAACCGAAGCTTCAGGCGTAGCTACGCCTAAACCGCGTCTCTCTCGCGAAGAAAAAGGTAAGATGCCTGTCTGCTCCAATCATAAAGTCAAGACGGCAATCATACCGTCGCCTAATTCAAGAGCAGCAATGTCTTGTGTCAGCCTCGTTCATATGAACAAAGCTACTGTACCACAGCGTACTCACCAGGTCTATCATCTTTGCAGCAGCATAGCGGGTAAAACACCACAGCATGCTCCGCCCTCCGGTTCGTCAAGCGCTAAGCTCGCGCTTTATGGCGAAGCTAGAACCAAAGCACTATT
Organism: Agave tequilana; assembly: GCA_038442645.1. Taxonomy (NCBI): domain Eukaryota; kingdom Viridiplantae; phylum Streptophyta; class Magnoliopsida; order Asparagales; family Asparagaceae; genus Agave; species Agave tequilana. The sequence continues at coordinate 53,602 of JAVJIF010013608.1, read as the reverse complement.
CAGTGCTAATCCCATCTGCAGGGATAAAAGAAGCAGGACATCGTCCTATGTGCGATCCAAAAGAGCCTTTGCGCTCGATTGCTGAGACCCAACCGGGTCTGATTTGAGGAAATTGTTGACGGATAGACAAACCTCTTCTCCATGTTGTCAACAAGTACGATGTCAGCTGGTGACATTCCACTCGGTCCACTGCCGGCTGGGACCAATCCCCGCCACGCCTCCAAGACGACGGTCAGTTTTTGATCGGCTATCGGTACAGGCCCCGAGGAAACACTGCAAAAGGAGCACCTCACGAGATCTAGCCTCCGCATCCGTCAACATGACAGGGAGAGGACGAGAGCTGCGCAAGGGAAGACGAACAGCTGACGACACCCCCTACAGCTCTCCAGATCCAGATTATAGCCCAGACTTAGGCGAAGTCTTGGTGCATGATGAAGGTGTCTTCCGAAACACCAGATCCAGGGTGGCAATACCCTACAGTTACGAGCAGCCTTCTTCCTCGACGGCCTTAGCCTCGTCACAGCCCAGGAGATCACTCCAATCATCGGATAAAGAAGATGAAGATAGTGGGTACGCCTCTTCGGCGACAGTTAGCTCGGTGCGAACAGACAAAGCATCAGTCAATATGGCTGATAATGCTAACGACGACCTTCGTCGATGTTTGGAAGCTCAGGAGCAAACTTCCAGAACCCAGCAAGAGGCTCTGGACAACATTCAACAGATGCTTGCTCGACTCCTCAGCAATCGGAATGAAAACGATGCCGGGAGCAATCACGATGAGGATGAACACTTCAGCAATGAGCAGCCAAAGCTAGAGAAATCCAAGGAGGGTTCTTCCTTAGACGCCAAAGTCCTTAAGGGCCTCCAAGCTCAAATCGCATCCTAGCTCAGAGGGATGAATTAAAGAAGGTAGGGGCAGTCCGTCCTTATCCGCTGGAGTGAGATTCGGTGCCATATCCACCGAAGTTCAAACCGCCAATGTTGCATACCTATGACGGAAAGAGCTTGCCAAATCAGCACATCTACTACTTTCGGTCTCAGACTGGTAATGTTATAAGCAATGACGCCATCATGGCTAGGCTGTTCATTGGCACCTTAAAGGGGGTGGCATTTGACTGGTTCCGAAGTCTCCCCCTGGGCTCTATCAACTCTTGGATCGACCTGGAAACTCGGTTCCTCTCTCGTTTCTATGAGGACGATACCGAAGTGACCATGGACAAGCTCCTCTCCACTGTGCAGAGGAAGGGCGAATCTGTCCGTGACTACATTGAACGGTTCAGAAATTTATCCTTGATGTGCCCAGCAGGGATGCCATTACCCATGCTCTTACAGACATGCAGACACAACTTCTTAGACCAAGTGAAAGTTCGCATGGGGGCTGTCAAAGCCCACACTTAGAAGGAATTAGTCGAACAAGCAGAGATAGCCGAGAAGTCGGCTAAAAAGTTCGAACCATCCGCCCCTAGAGGCAAGTGGGGGACGAACAATAAAGGGCGTAGCGATCTATCGCAATCTTCTCAAGCTAAAGGCAAAGAGACTATGTCTGTGGAGTTATCCGGAGATGTGCAGTCGAAGGCCAAGAAGAGCAGCTTCAACAATCAAGAGCCTAAGTTCCCTCCAAAGCAGTACTCCTTCAAAGATGATCAGGTGGTCACGATATTCCATCTGCTCCACAAAGGGAACAAAATGAAACTGCCAGATGCTCGGCGTCCCAATGAGATAGGGCGCACAAACGACCCTAAATACTGCCTCTACCACAGGATGATCCACCATCCTTCTGACAAGTGTTATGTCCTCAAGGATAGAATACAAGCCCTGATCGATGCCGGGGTTCTGACATTAAAGACGGAGCAGAAGAAAGTCACTGCCAATATGGTGACTCTTGAGTTCGGCAAAGCTCCAAAGGTCACAGTTCCTGACGGGACTTATTCAGTCCCTGCGCCACGGTTGGAAGTCAAGCATCCTCCAGCTAAAACTCAATATAGTAAGGGTCTTGTTCCCTTAACATTGGAGACAGGAGAAGTCATGTGGATACACCCAGACCTCGTTGAAGACGTACAGCGAGATTCAAAGGAGCCCAACTCAAAGGGCAAGTCTTGCAATGTCATCTCCATCCTGCCAGATGATAGCAATCTTATATCGGCTTCCCTCAGTGATTCAGAAGGAGAAATGCTTGCTTGTACGGCGCAAGCCGATACGCCTCAACAGACAGGCACCCGATCCGGAAAATCATACTTGAGGCAGTATGAAAAGTCTACTGACGGGATACAACAGCAAACGACGTCAGTACCAATGTCAGCATCCACTCCATTTCCAACCAAGGGAAAAGAAAAGCCTAAGGAGGTACGGTTCGACCAGGTGTTGAAGAAACCATCAGGTCAGGGGTTTGATACGCCCTTTCGGTTTGACATATTGGCTCAACTGGCCAATATCCCAGCTCGTATCACTATACACGAGCTCCTTTGCCTCTCAAAAGAGACAAGAGAAGCACTCAGGGATGCGCTAGCCAACTCAGAATCATTTCTGACATGCATACCAGAGGTCCCTAACGAAGACGTTCAGTCTCCTTGCCCAGAATGTCATCATGCACAATCAAAGATGCCCGCTATTACATTCACAGCAGAAGATATGCTTCTCAAAGACAACAAGCACGATCGACCTCTGTACTACACCGGATATATCGGTTCAATGTGCATCGAAAGAATACAAGTCGATCCGGGGTCCGTACTCAGCATCATCCCCAAAAGGCTTCTTTACTTTCTCGGCATACCACTGTACAGGTTGTCCGCAACCACTACTACAATATACGGTTTCAACGCCGGGAGCAGTCATCCACTGGGGAAAATTTGACTCCGTTGCAGAATCGGGAGCCTGAAGTCAGAAGTGACATGCTATGTCATTGACGCTGACACATCATATAACCTGCTGCTGGGACGGCCATGGATCCATGCCAACTGGATCGTTCCCTCTACTCTGCACCAGTGCTTCAAATATGTTGAAGATGACGCGACAGTGCGAACTGTCTTTGCTGAAAAGCAACCATTCAAAGGGGTAGAAAATTACTTCACTGACGCTCTCCTGTATCAAGAGGCCGGTGAAACACCCAAAGAACCATTGCCGGATGATGATGAAAGTGGCAATGAAGCGGATTCAGAATCCGAAACAGGCATGCCAGCCATTCTGATTGGTGAACCAATTATAGCATGTCTCAATAATCCCCAATATAATACTCCTTCAGAGGATGAAGGTGAATGGGTAATTAATGATAATGTTTCTTTTGATTATCCCGCGACTGTTGGGCTATTTGAATCCATTACGGATAGCTCCCTACACATGCCTTTACATAAGCCAAGTGCGTCCAGTACACCCATGAAATCCGCAGAAGGAGCCGTCTTGGTGATCCCGCCATCCAAAGAAGGTCAGTTACCGATAGTCTTCGGTAGAACCCAACCACGGGGACCCACGATCGTAAATTCAAGTTCAGACTCAGACACTCCATAATTCTTTCATTACGCGCAGTCAGCGCGCCATATTATGAAGAAAATGGGATATAACTTGGAGCATGGAATGGGCCTGAACTTTGAAAAAGGAAGGCGCAGCTTGATGCGTAATTTTGTCCCAAAAGGGAAGCCTGCAAATTACTATGGTAATACACGCAGGGGGTTGGGATACGTTACACCCACATCGTCAGCAACGGTTCAAGCCGAAGACGATGAACCAATTCCATCACATTCAGCCTCATCCTCCGAGTGGGATTCAGATGTCAGTATAGGAGGAATGTTCGAAAACCTCACTGCTAATATGACCTCAAGCAGTCAATTGGAGCCCGCAGAAGCCACTGACGAGGAACCATGGGCCCAGCAATTAGACCTTCAATGGGAAAAGCGATTCGAATTGCGCGAGCCACCTACTGAAGATAAGGTGATGCAGGTCAACTTGGGAAGTCAAAACCACCCTAAGCTCATCTTTATAAGTGAAAGCCTATCACTTACAGAAAGGGAAGAATTGATAATGCTCATAAAAGAGTATATAGATGTCTTCGCATGAAGCTACGAAGATATGCCCGGACTTGATCCGCAGGTCGCTATGCACCGTCTAAACATCAAGCCTGACGTCAAGCCAGTCAAGCAGCAACAACGTCAGTTTCGCCCGAACATTATGGAAGCTATTGAAGCCGAAGTTCACAAACTCATTGCATGTAGCTTCATCCGGGAGGAACAACATTCAGATTGGGTAGCCAACATCGTTCCCGTCCTCAAGAAGAACGAGAAAATACGGATCTGCATCGACTATCGTGATCTCAATACGGCCTGTCCTAAAGATGAATTCCCGCTACCCATCACCGATGTCATGATCGACAACACATGTGGATTCGAAAGGATGTCTTTCATGGACGGCTTTTCAGAGTACAACCAGATTAAGATGTATCCCGACGACGAGAAGCATACTTCGTTCCGAACACCCTTGGGGGTATACTGCTACACCGTGATGCCCTTCGGGTTAAAGAACGCCGGAGCAACCTATCAATGGGCAATGAGCACAATCTTCCGCGATCATCTTCGAAAACGGTGGAGTGCTATGTCGACGACATTGCCGTCAAAAGCCGCAACAAGAATGAACATCTTCGCGACCTGAGAACAATGTTCGACATAAGGCGGGCTCGTCAACTGAAAATGAACCCGACAAAATCCTTCTTGGGAGTGTCAAGTGGCAAGTTCCTTGGGTTTATTGTCACATCAAAAGGGATTCATCTTGACCAAGACAAAGTCAAAGCCATCCAGAGCATGCATCCACCAAGGAACCTCAAAGAGCTCAGAGGCTTGCAAGGCAGGCTGGCTTATATCAGAAGATTCATTGCAAATCTCTCAGGCCGCTGTTAACCGTTCACCCGACTCGTGAAAAAGGGTGCTTCCTTCGTATGGGATCAAGCTTGCCAGGAAGCTTATGAAGACATCAAGAGGTATCTCACAAAACCTCCAGTCTTGGTGGCCCCTACATCAGGGAAACCATTTTTGCTTTATGTAAAAGCTCTGGACTACTCCCTCGGTGCCCTCCTTGCTCAAGAGGACGACAATGGTCACGAGCAGGCTAGGGGCGGAATCTCCCTATAATCCTATCGAGAAGGAGTGCTTAGCTCTTGTCTTTGCCGTTTAGAAGACACGATATTATTTGGTCGGCCAAACCATACATGTCATCTCCAGAGTGAACCCATTGCGTCTCCTTATGACGAAGCCAGGATCATTGAATTTAAGATTGGCTAAGTGGGCACTTTTATTGTCTCAATACGACATGATCTTCACCCCTCAGAAGGCGGTTAAAGGCCAGGCCCTTGCAGAGTTCTTGGCTGCTCATCCAGTTCCAGAACATTCAAAACTTCACAAAGATATCCCTGATGAAGTCTTCAAGTCTTATGCAACCTCAGAAGAGGAAGTGTGGCAGATGTTCTTTGATGAAGCATCGCGAATGGCCCCTAAAGGCAAGATTATTGCCGGAGTGGGGGTTGTGTTTATCTCCCCACAGAACCATGTTCTTCGCAGAGCATTTTCTTTAACAGAATCATGCTCCAACAATGTAGCAGAATATAATGCCCGGCTCATTGGTCTTCAACTCGCCCATGGAATGGGGGTACGCTACCTCGAAGCTTATGGCGATTCAAAACTGATCATCAATCAGGTTAAAGGCGAATACGAAGCCCGCCATGAGGACTTGGTGCCTTATTACCACACGGCCGTTGAATTGGCCAACCTATTTGAAGGTTTCTACATTAGGCACGTGTCTCGATCTCAGAATACCAAGGCGGACGCTCTTGCTGCATTAGCTACAACACTAGCCTTGCCAGCCGACACCGAGTATCACCTCACAGTCGCAACTCGACATCTTGTATGCTCCAAGCACATGCTAAGAACTCGAGAAGTTTATAATGTCTCCACGGATCTTGAACCAAGAGACTGGCGCTTTCCTCTCATCGACTATGCTTTGCACGGTCTGCTTCCAGACGATCCTAAGGAAGCGGCGTCCATCAGACGAAGGTCTCTCCATTTCTACTACGATCCAACTTTGAAGACACTTTATCGTCGTTCATATGACGGTATTCTCCTCCGTTGCCTTTCTCATTCAGAGGCACAGGAAGCGCTTAAAGAAGCGCACGATGGCTTTTGCGGAGCTCATCAGCCAGGTCCAAAACTCAAAGGCAGGTTGCATAGGCTTGGATACTATTGGCCAACCATGATAGCCGACGCCATCCAATATGCACGAAGGTGTAAAGCATGCCAGATCCATGCAGACTTCATACACCAGCCTTCGGAGTTGCTCCACCCGACTGTTGCTTCATGGCCATTTGAAGCATGGGGAATAGATGTCGTAGGACCAATCAGCCCCTCTTCGACAAAAGGTCACCGGTTCATCCTCGCAATAACTGATTACTTTTCAAAATGGGCGGAAGCTACACCATTAGTTGAAGTCAAAACCTCTAATGTGGTTAACTTCATCAAACACCATGTCATCCATCGATTCGGTGTTCCTAGGCGGATCATCCACGACAACGATCCCCAATTCATAAGCCAAGTATTCTATCGGTTCTGCGATAAATATCAAATTCAGAATGTGGCTTCAACTGCCTATAATCCCGCCGCTAACGGCTTGGCGGAAGCATTCAACAAAACGATCATCAAGCTACTCAAGAAGTTCGTCTCCTCGAATAAGCGGGATTGGGACGAAAAGCTTGGCGAATGTCTTTGGGCCTACCGGACCACGGTTCGAACACCGACAGGTAATACGCCTTTTTCCCTAGTTTATGGGTGCGAAGCAATCATCCCATTGGAAATCCAGATGCCGTCATTGTGAGTAGCTCTATCCACTAAAATCACATCAGAAGACAATGATCGGTTGCGTCTTCAAGAGCTCAAAGCCCTAGATGAGAAGCGGCTACAAGCGCAGCAACATATTGAGCTATATCAGGCTCGAATCTCAAAAGCCTTCAATAAGAAGGTCAAACAGGGAGTCTTCCAAAAAGGAGACCTGGTTTTAGCCGTCAGACGACCAATGATTATGACGCACAAGACTAAGGGCAAATTTCAGCCTAAATGGGAAGGACCGTTTGTAATAAAAACAGTCTATTCAAACGGAGCATACCGCCTCATGACTTCAGATGGCGACCTACTCATGATGCCGACCAATGGCAAGTTCTTAAAGAAGTATTATCCTTAATCAAGGATCCTTCTCATGATCAAGTTAACATTACACCTCTGATCAAGATCTCCGTGTCCAAAGTACACACAAAGGGAGCCTTTCTCTTCCTCCAAACGAGATCACACAACCATAAACCAGTAGGAACCTGGCCATACACTGGTTGTTTTAAAGGAGAGTCAAGGTTACACATACGTTAACCAGACGATCCAACGTCCTTAACGATTAAAGATAGAGGAAAATGTTGGCCTGTAAGCCCAACATAAATCCTCGACAACTCATCATGCTGAGGGGAATAGCATGGCTAGCCTGACTCAAACGGTAGTTGGTAAAGGCATATCACACCCGTTGACAGCTGGGGATTTGCTAAAAATCCTAAGGGACCAGTTCCCATTTGATTCCCTCTCTAAAATCACTTACCAATTCTCATCCACAGAATGGTAAGGCCACATATATATTTCACTGTTACGTTAACATTAAACCTATGACAGTGATTCCCTCGTTTCTCTCTGTGAAAACGAGATCTCCAAAATTACTTACCAATTCTCGTCCATAGAATGGTAAGGCCACATATACATTTCGCTGTTACGTTAACACTAAACCTATGACAGTGATTTTCTCGTTTCTCTCCGTGAAAACGAGACTTTTTCCCAAACTCCATTACAACCTTGAGCTTGGTGGCGTCTCAATCGGTTATGTCATTGCGACCTCTGAACCAGCAGACAGCCAAGTCTCAATTTTGAGCTTGTTGACATTTACAAAAGACAGGTCTCGATACTCGCTGACATTTACAAAAGACGGGTATCACCACCTTTTGAGCTTGGTGGCGTCTCAATCGGTTATGTCATTGCGACCTCTGAACCAGCAGACATCTAAGTCTCAATTCCGAGTCCTGTTGACATTTACAAAAGACAGGTCTCGATACTCATTGACATTTACAAAAGACGGGTATCACCACCTTTTGAGCTTGGTGGCGTCTCAATCAGTTATGTCATTGCGACCTCTGAACCAGCAGACAGCTAAGTCTCAATTCTGAGCCCTGTTGACATTTACAAAAGACAGGTCTCGATACTTGTTGACATTTACAAAAGACAAGTATCACCAACCTTGAGTTTGGTGGCATCTCAATCGGTTATGTCATTGCGACCTCTGAACCAGCAGACAACTAAGTCTCAATTCTGAGCCCTGTTGACATTTACAAAAGACAGGTCTCGATACTTGTTGACATTTACAAAAGACAAGTATCACCAACCGTGAGCTTGGTGGCGTCTCAATCGATTATGTCATTGCGACCTCTGAACCAGCAGACAGCTAAGTCTCAATTCCGAGCCCTGTTGACATTTACAAAAGACAGGTCTCGATACTTGTTGACATTTACAAAAGACAAGTATCACCAACCTTGAGCTAGGTGGCGTCTCAATCGGTTATGTCATTGCGACCTCTGAACCAGCAGACAACTAAGTCTCAATTCTGAGCCCTGTTGACATTTACAAAAGACAGGTCTCGATACTTTTTGACATGTACAAAAGACAAGTATCACCACCTTGAGCTTGGTGGCATCTCAATCGGTTATGTCATTGCGACCTCTGAACCAGCAGACAACTAAGTCTCACTTCTGAGCCCTGTTGACATTTACAAAAGACAGGTCTCGATACTCATTGACATTTACAAAAGACGAGTATCACCAACCTTGAGCTTGGCGGCGTCTCAATCGGTTATGTCATTGCGACCTCTGAACCAGCAGACAGCTAAGTCTCAATTCCGAGCCCTGTTGACATTTACAAAAGACAGGTCTCGATACTCGTTAACATTTACAAAAGACGAGTATCACCAAATTCTGAACCTTGGCGGCGTCTCAATCGGTTATGTCATTGCGACCTCTAAACCAGTAGACAGCTAAGTCTCAATTCCGAGCCCTGTTGACATTTACAAAAGACAGGTCTCATCTTTTGATCCGACAAGGACCAGTTTCGGGCTTGGTGGCGTCTCAACCAGTTATGTCATCGCGACCTCTGAACTGACAGATAGCCAAGTCTCATCATCCAACCCAACAAGAACTATGTTCTCAAGAAATTGCAATACAATTTGGAATCGCAATTCAAAAAGAAGAACAAGATTGGAGATTCGACAAAAGAAGAAAAAAATTTTCATTCATTCGAAAAGGATAAAGTACATGGAGTTACAGGCGCACATTGTAAGACCTGAGCCGCCCTCCAAGCAAGTCCAGCCTCGTCCTCCTGTCATCAGCAGCCTGGGCAAGCGCTTGCGACCTCAGCTCGGTCTCATTGAAATCTATTGCCTGGGTCAGACGAGCTTCAACCTCCGCCAAAGTTGCCCTCTGCGACAATTCCTGCTGTGAGAGCTCTTCATTTTGAGCCTTAAGCTGCTCAAGCCGCGCAGTTTCTTCAAGACGCACCAGTTTAGCCTTGGATAAAATAAGATTTGCTTTCCTGATCATTTCCTCAGCCTTCCCATTCTTGTCTTCAGCGTCAAGAAGAGCACTGGTGGAGGCGTCAATCGCACTTCCGACCTCTGCCTGCCTTATTTCCAAGGATTTCAAGTCAGAAGAAATAGCCTTAGCAGCCTCTTGAGCGGCAAGCCGGGCCTCGTGCTTTTGAGCGACAAGACGCGCGAACCGCTCATCAACTAAAGACTCCAGGTCCAAACAGCGGAGACGGTGCCATTCCTCTACATCCTTCTCAAATTCATCCACCAGGAGTTCCAAAGCGGTAGCCTGGTGATACCCTTCAAAATCCCGAATACTTTCGATGCCACGGGAGAGAACCACCTTTAACTTTGAAAACGGCATAGTCGAGCCCTTCAAAACCAGGTCGATAGTTCGCCCTAAATCTTTATAAAAGCTATCGACGAGGTCACCTATATAGTCGTTCTCAACCTCAGCCACTTCGGGTAGAGAGGTAACTTCAGAGAAATCCACCAGCCTAGTCGACATTATCGTGGAAGGAGCAATGGGAACATCAACAACGGGGCAGATTGTCGGTGATTTCTGCAGAGTCTTCATGGAAATCAGTGCGCTAGCCACCGCTGAGGTAGGGCTGACAACCATCTCCTGAACAGCAGGCTCAACTACCAGAGTTGGGGAAGTAGGGCTAGTAATCACCCTCAGCTCCATACTTGGTAAAATTGTTGGCACCTCACTTGTTGATATAGTTGGGAGTGAGGACACCTCCAGAACTGCTCCCCTTCAACCTCTGGTCCTTCGGCTGACTTGGGCGATAAGAAGGCAGGTCGCCGTATAGCGCATCCAGCACAGCAGCATCCGTCGCGGTCGAAGCGCTCATGTCACCCCTTGACCCTTCGGGAAAATCTTCTGGCTCTCTTAAAGCTGATGCATCTTGAGGCCAAACACCTGTAACAAGACTGCGGTTAGTCGGGACACTACATGCAAAAGAAGCCAAGAGGTTAGGACAATACCAAAGGATGATGTCGCCTCAAACATCTCGTCAGCCACATCAGTCTCCAGGGGCTCAATCGGAAAATTCTTTGCAGAATCAGCACGAATAGCCGACTCGCTTTCGCTTGCCGAGTATCCTGTGGACCACCCAATAGAGCTCGATGCCACAGGACTTCCTTTAGAAGTCCCAGCGCCTGAGGGACCAATGTCGGCCACATCACCTCCGAACTCCTCCGGACGAGCAAAAGAACCAGCTTCAGTTCCATAAGTAAATAGGGGATCATAATGTTCCCCTTGCTCTCCAGCCGCCTCAGCTCCTGCATCAGAAAGCAGATAATAAGTCGATGGGAACACACAAAAAGGGCGTATTATATGGACGGGGTTAATCTTACCCAGACCCGGAGCAAATTCACCGCTAGTCGGTCCAGCAACCGACGGTTCAGCCGCTAATGAGGCAACTGGAGGAATCACTGTAGAGGGATGACCCTCTACGACAATCGTAGGAGCTTGGCGGCGGGGCTTCTTCGCCAACGATTTCTTACGAGAGCTACCTGCCCGCTTTCTTTTGAAGTGGACTTCAGAATCCTCTTCCTCCACTTCTTCTATACGACGAGAGGGAGCCGTCCCCATCACACCAGAGCAAGTTGCAGGAGTCTCAGCCCCCGCTCCCACCTCGAAGCGAGGACTCTCGGCATCTGAGGCCTTGCTGTCTTCCACAGCAACAAACTCTTCTATACCCGGAGTGCGAACCCTTTTGCCTTCCTTTTTCTCAGAAGCCTTCTGCCTCAGCCGCTGAGAAATTAACTTAACACCAGAACTGTTCACCTTGAATTCGAGGGGTGTGGAGTTGGAAGTGGCATACCACTGACAGAAGCACAGGGTCATCAGGAGATTGGGAGCCCTCAACGGCGTACGCAGCCGCGCCCCAGTACCGCCTGCAGTAAAGAATCGCCAGGCACGGGCCCCATCAATAAGGCTCCCCATGAAAGCCAGATTGAGATTCGGGTTGCCCACGTACAGTTGGTCATATTCAAATTATCGAGCAAACCAACTTAGGACGTAAGGCTCCAAGTAGCAGCTATCCCCGCTCCGGTACAATAGATGTGAAGGCCGGATACTGACCAGCCACTCAAAAATTCCCCGGCTAAGGGACGAATGCCCCTCCCCCGCATCTTTGAACTCTTCCCCATAGCCTGCACCCCGAATACGGGGAAAACAGCAGAAGATACTATAGACGTCATAACGACGTACTAATTTACGGGCCTCAGCCACGTAAGTCTTCTGCCATGAGCATCCTTCGAATCGGCGGAGGAGCGCCATTCGAACATCTTGCGGGGGATCCTCTCCAGCTTCGATTAGAGAAGGACAATGTAAGGCGAACCACGCCATCAGATAGGTGTACGGCAGACCTATTCTGGGGTTAGGTCCGTCGCGGGGCGAAATGGTCCCCTTTCCACGCTTCGTCGTTGGTGGCCTGCAAAAAGCCTCCGTCAATGCACGAAGGCCTCTCTGGATACAGCACACCAGGCTGAAAGAAGCCCCAGAGGACGACCGTGAACCAAACAAACAGCGGGCAGCAAGACATTCGGATGAACGATGTCACCCGAAGAAGACGGTACCACGCATCTCTTCAGCCAGACTGTTAGGAAACCAGCCAGAAGTGCCTTCCGAGACATCGGCCTGCGAGCCTGATGATGGAAGCTTCGAAGAACATTACCCTGTTCATAGGGACCATCGTCTTCCTTCACAACTAGATCCCCTTGGGAGTGCTTTTACATCCGGTCAAAGATGTCTTCATCAGCAACTCCGCAATGTGCTGCCTCAGGAGCATTCTCCATATCTGGGAACAAATAGTCTCCCCAGCTTTTCAAACTACAGGAGGTTCCCTTATTGCCCCCATGCATACTGGAGCAAATATACAAATGGCACATTAACTCCTTGTAGGTCTCGAACAAGACAGGCTCCTGCTTCTCCAGAAGAGCCAATTCTGCCTCGCACGGGAAGTATTCTTCATAGGGAAGAGACCCAAAAGGCAGAGCAGAGACTTCCCACATCTCATGTAAGGCCATACCCAACTCACCGATAGGGGTAAAGAAAGTCCCTGAAGCTGGGCAATATAATTCAAAGATGGCGTAAAAGCACGCCACATTCATCTCAATGCCGTGACAGGTCGCCCTGACGGCCTCATAGAGGTTCAGCCTCTCCAAATCCTCCTCGAAATGAGTAAGGATGTAGGTAGTCAAATCCGCCCACCACGTCTTTGGAGGGTGAATCCAGCCTGGAGCCCTGAAATCAGTGGCCAGGTAGTTCCCATTAACCTTGAAGAATTGGTTGCCAAAGGTCAACCCCACTGCAGGATTTTCTCCCACTGGGATGTCTCGCGACACATTCCCAGGATGTAGACCCATTATGCAACGAGGAGGCCCCGCTCTTGCATAACCAGGGGACTGAAGCATCAATCTCCCTATGTGGATGGAGTCGGTATTTCGGCTCACATCCCATGCCATCTTCCGAGCCTGTGTCACACACTGGAAGGAAGACAGAGAGAAATACCGCTTGTTAGATGGAAGGTAAAACTTCTCATTGTCTAACTGGAAGATCCATTGCCCTTCTCCTGCATGTAGTTGGTGATCAGGATCTGGCGCGGCGTCCCCAAACATGAAGTCAGGCTTCCTATAAGTCTGACGGTCAATGTCTTCAAGAGGAGCTGTGGTCAGGATACTCCTCGTGGTATATTGATCACAACTATGAATGAGCGTGTCTCGAACAATGGAGCTTCGCTCGCTAAACAGCGAGGCCTGCCCTTGAAATTGTAGGCTGATGTTGCCATCCGCTCCTCTGGTCATCCCGAATAGGTTGTTTGAAGAACCAGGAGTATAGTGCACTGCAAGAACAAGACGAACTTTGATTAGTTCACTAGCCAAGCGAACATGAAAACATAAATTTCACTAAGACATAGTCTCGTCCGGTGAGCAAAGCCAGCAAGGCGATAGCTTCAACAAAGCTTAACCTCGCGGACAAGTCTGCATTTTGCAGAAAATGCCCAAGTATTAACTTCGCTTAAGCAGAAGGTGGTATAGCCCTAAGGGCTGACGTCATCAAAAGGGCATTATGGTCAAAAATAATTCTTGACGGCCATGAACGAAGGAACAGACCCGTATCCTGTTCCTCAACAGGACGAAGGTAGCCCAAGCAATAGCTTCGTACAGAAGCTTAGACAAGAACTGTTCAGTTCTTAGTTCCCCGATCAAGAAATCAAGGTAAAATCAGGGAATTGGACTCCCTAAAATCACGAGACCTTGATTGTTCTCATGTTGGATTTATCCAAGGACAGCCAGAAATCGGCCTTAAAGGAGAGACGACAGTCTCTAATCAAAAGAAAAAGTTCCCTACCGGCGATTGGTCGTTCGATGACCGGAGGAGGAGAAGGACCCTCCGCTGCAGAAGTTGCCACTTCTTTTCCCGCTCGACTCTTGGGCGCCATTGAAGAGCTACGGAAGCTTTCAAACTCTCTAAATGGAGAGGAAAGAGGAAGAAGAAAAGTCAAAGGTCTCTAAAAATTTCAAGTAAAGAGATTTGCTCTTTCTCAGCCCGATCGGGCTTTTATAGGCCAATGAGCGCCTGAAACGATGCCTTGTAAACAGTACAGGCTGTCGTTTCAAATTAATTCGAAACGCCGCCTAAAGCGCCTTCCCGAGAAGCGCTGCTTCAGCCACTAAGGGCTAACTTCGCCACAAGCTAAAGTGCGGACTTCGCACAAGTTCATCAAGAACTTCGCCAAAAAGATTGCCTTAGCCCACTAAAGGCACAGTTCGCCGATATGCCAGCATCGTGCGAAGCTCATTCAAAAAGGACCCTGTCCTTAACTCTGCACAAAGTTTAGCCCCGCCATGGCTAAATTCTCAATGAGAACAGGCAAAAATCAGATGAGCAGAAAATGAACTTTCATTGATTTAAGAGGAAAGGTACATTGATACTACATCAAAGTTGTATTTCATACAACAGATTCAGTTGCTCAGCAAGATCATTTGCGCAAAAGGCATACAAGTGGTTTTATCTGCTTCCAAAACCAGACCAACTGGACACGAAAGGCCTTCCTCCTGCACAAGGCCATAACCAGTTGTGCCACGAGGACAGGGCCATAATTTTCCATATAATGGCAGATTTTGCCACCAGGAAGCGGGATCACCTTTGATGAAAATCAGCAATGAACTTATCGCTGCCAACACGATAGATCACCTATAATGGGAATAGGCAGTGATGTCAGTGATCTCACAGGTGTGACGTCCGCTTTCCCGAGGCGGATCATCTCCAACGAAGCGGCCACCAGCCTCACCTCAGAACGAATCATTTCGGATAAGAGGCTGCCAACAGCCTCTGGGACACACACCCGTCGCCCCAAGTTGTTCCTCCTGCTTAAAAGTAAAGCTTCAACAGGGAAGCATAAGGCAAATTTTTGGTCTCTTTCATCAAGACACAAGATCGGCGAACATAGCTCACTGCAATGCAAAATTGGAGCAAGTTAGCAGTTAAACACAGAAGACACTGCAAAAGCGCTAAAGCCGAATTCATTGGGGCGAAGCAATCTGATTCAGTCAAGCATTGATTTTAGTTAAAGCAGAGGATATCCTCGCTTGCACAGTAATGATGGGCTAGCTCAGCAAACGCCAAGTCCTAGCCTCGCCTATATGGCTAAGCCAGACTGATCCTGAGGGACACAGTTTTAGCCCCACCTATATGGCAAGACTGGCTCAACCTTGAAGAGACTAAGTCCCAAGTTTTGCCTGTGTGGCGAACTTAGCAGGCAAACATGCAGTGATCTCTGATCAAGTCAAGATGATAGCTTCGCTGGGAAGCTGTGATAAAATCCTTCTCTGCAGCTCAGTCAATTGCAAGATGAAGAACAAGGGAAACTAATCCCTGAAGCAGCTGTCAAAGCTAAATTAAGAGAGATGAATTCTCTGAAATCGGTGAAGTCGTTGAATGATCAAGACTTACCGGTCCTTGGCCGGATAATAACCAAAGTGGGCATTCCCACTAATCCAGAGATCTGAGTATCTCTCTCTACCAAGAGAAGAGAAAAAGAAGAGCAGATCGCTTCTCTTCAGAGGACCTCAAGCGTCCTATTTATAGGCCTCATGGCCTGAGCGCTGCCACCTCAAGCGTGGAAGCACGAGCGCATTTAAGACATTTACTGCGCCTTGAGAAAAGGGACGGTTTCCCTTGGAACCGTGCAAAGGGAGAAACGTCTCCCTCATAAAGGCACTTATGGCGCCTTGAAGAAAGGGAATATCCTCCCTCAGAAACGTGCAAATCGGAGAATATCTCCCTCGATCAGCATGAAGAAAGGAGTAATCCTCCTCGTAACTGGCCCACGGCAGTTGACCTCAGAAAAGTGACAGATGTTCCAGAGCGAACCTACCTAGCCGCGAAGCTACCCAGACGCGAGTCTACATGATTCCTCGGCGAATCTACATCCCAAAGCAGGATCCAAAGCGAAGCTGAACTCAACCATCATGGCGACGTTCATACTCCACACACCACCGATCAAAGCAGTTCAAAGTATTTCAAAGTCTGAGCCATTGCAGACTTCTGAAAACTTTGAAGGGGGTCTTGTTGACACTTAAAAAAGACAAGATTCTTATTGATCCGAACAATGTCTAAACTTGTTGACATTTACAAAAGACAAGTGACAGACGAGCTGAAGACCAGTTTTCACCCATCTCTGAGGGACAAGGAAGCAACTTGGACTCCACTGATCCAGCAAGCAGCAGTGAACCCGGATTGTTTCTGAATAGACCTTAGCAGGTCTAAAATGCTAGCACTTAGCATCACATGAGCCCAAAGGGATAGCCTCACTTGAGAGGCTAATATCACTTGACTTCGCCTCGAAGCCATCCAAAGCCTCGCCAGGAAGCTAACTCGCAACATTGCCACAGAGGACTTCCAGCTCCGCCAAAGGGTTTCTTTCGGACTTCGCCAGAAGCTGCCTCTAGCTCCGCTACGAGTTCAATACGGGCAGCTCCGCCATTGGTCTGCTATGATCAACCTTTGACCAATCAAATCTCCAGATGAGATCAGATCTAATCAGATCAAATCCAATCAATATCAAATCAGAGATCAAATTTGGCAGTTGATTGCCACAATCTCTTGACTCTCCTAAAACGAGTAAGAAGATCAGGGGAAATCCTCCAACAATATGAAAAGGATCAAGAAGGTCAACCAACCTGCCAATTCTACCTTCGCAGAAGTTGATCTTAGCCTCTCAGCAAGGCTACTTTCTGGATTCAAACAGATTCGATTCAATCTGTTTCCATATTTTCAAGGGATGATTATACCCTTGCTCTCCCTATAAATAGCCCACCAGGGGCACAAGGAGAGGAGGAGGCGCAGAAGAGCTCCACAAGCAGAGACTTCTTCACGACGCATCGTGCGCTCTTGAATTCAGAGACTTTTAGAGAATTGCTTTCTCTATCCAGGGTGTTGATATCCTAACATCGTCCTTCTTCTCAAGGAATTTCCGGAACCAGGCGAGAAGGAATTCCTAATTGAAGGCGATTTTGAGAAGCAGCAAGAGGGTTCTACCAACCTTCTGTTTTCTGATTTCCCGAACCAGGAGAGAAGGGAATCTCATCGCTCGCATCGTCAAAGGGACAAAGTGGTCGCGCGCTGACTAGACTCCTATCGGCACACTTCTCCAGAATCTCTGAGGAGATCTACTTGTAATCTTTTTAAGAATACTTGTAATTTAGCTCCTCAACCCTTTTATTGTAAGTTTTTCCCCTTTGCAAACATAATGGAAAACAATATAAAGTATTGATTACTTCTAAGTGTGAAGTCTTGATAGGTCCCCAAATGTTGGTGTGAATATAATCAAGAATCCCTTCGGTGCGGTGGATCACGATACCAAACTTCACCTGTCTTCTTGCCAATAACACAATATTCATAGAACTCCAATTTGACCTACCAAGGCTGCATCATTTGGAGGTAATCACTTTTTTGTGTCTTCTTGTGTCACATGGTGTACAACTAACTAAGTCTAGAATAGTCATCAATAAATGACACAAAAATTGTGATTACCACCAAGTGATGCAGTCTAGGTAGGCCCCAAATGCATCTAGGTAGGCCCCAAACGTCACTATGAATAAAATCAAGAATCCCTTCAGTGCTGTGAATCGTGGTGCCAAACTTCACATTTGTCTTCTTACCAATGACAAAATGTTCAGAGAGCTCCAATTTGCATGTCTTTGCACCTTTCAACAATCGTTGCCTTACCAATACTTGCAAAGATTTTTCGCCTCTGTGTCCCTGCCTCATATGCCACAGTCCGGTCAAATCGTCATCTACACTTTTTGAAGCCGCCAATTATCCTGTTACTGTACTACCCTTCAAGTGAAATAGATTATTCCGTCTGATGCCCTTCAGAACAACCATCGAGCCTTTGAGCATCCTGAGAATGTTACCTCCAAGAATCTCTTTAAGGCCCTGTGCCTCCAAAGTTCCAATAGAGATCAAGTTCTTCTTCAACTGAGGAACGTATTTTACATTCTTCAACTCTCTTACTATCCCATCGGACATTTTGATATGACAGTATCTATCCCCTCGTATAATTATTATTGCATTCCTACATTCATTCTGCAATAATTCCTACAAACTCACTTGTCTTAATGTCCTAGTATATGCAGGGTATGATAGAAGATAAGTAGGAATCCTATCCAAACAAATCCAAAAGTTTAAATCAAACGGGGATCGACTCAAATTCAAAAGATCTAGAGGCTATCTTATCTAAAGATTAGATCTACCAGATAAGATAATACTATAAAAATTTAAAGAAAAATGGAATTTATAAAGACCCTTTCGATTTTAATAAGAATAAAAGAATCATTGTCAAATATGGAGCAGAGATTCAAAATCCAGAAAGACAAAAGGATAGAGGATAGATGGACGGAGATACGCCCCCAGATTCTGGCCTAATGGCCAAGATTCAGATTCGGAAAAGCGGCAAAAGCCGCGTTTCTGCGGCCTTCCTTTTGAATTAGGGGGAGCGTTTGCTCCTTCTATCTCCCTACGCTATCCCTTATCTACTTTTTTCTATAAATACCTGTATTCAGTGAGAGAGAGAGGTACACGGTGAGGCTGAGAAGCAATTGAGAGGAAAGTTGTGCATTGTAATGCGAGTTTGTGATCAAGAGTTTGTAGCAACGATTCTTCAATAAAAATCAGTCTTTTTCAATACAGATCTTACTGTGTTTCAATCTAAGTTTTCTTTACTTTTTTCTTTTATTTTTGTTATGCAAATTTTCTTCTTTTCTTTGCATGTTTTACTTTATAAACTTATCAACAATCTCATGCATGTTTGTAACTTCTTTTGTCTTCAACATAGATCGGAGGAGGAAGGCATTAAAGCTACATCAAGGGACAAGTCATCGGGTTTCATCTTCCTCTTCCCTTCCATCCTAATTTCTTAGTTTCTTTCTCATCACCTTAATTATTTAATCTTCGCAAAATGTTAGTGTTTTTTTTTTGTTTTTTTTTTTTTTTATAAGGCATAAGAATCTTTATTTTTGAACCCTAAGTGTGTAAGTGTATATGCATATTTCATTAAGGTAAAAATTAAGACTAAATTACTTTTTCAATTTTTCTTTCTACTCTTAGAAATCCAACAAATATTCTTATTTTAACTAAGTATAAGAAATCCTAATTATGATTCTCCTATTCTTTAAAATTAACTTAATTTCTTGCAAAAACACGTCAAAGTAATATTTTTCCTTTCCAAAAAGTTTTTTATTTTATTATTATTATTATATTTTTTTCCATCCCTAAGATTTAATTTTAAAATTGGTTTTTGCAGGGATATTACAGGAACAATTGAAGGATTGCACAAAAGGAGGAACCTTGCTTGCTTACGATATAATTGCATTGCTAAACTAAAATAAAAACAAAAATTGCTTGCTTCAGAGTCGCTGGAAAAGTTAGTGTTTTCTAACTCCACCCACGAATCTCTTGTCAGTGGGATTTTGGAGGTATTCATTGATTGAACTAGTGCTACATTAGTGCATATTGCATAAAAGATCTTAAGAGCTGTCCCCCCTCACATAAGGTAGAAATTTCATCACCCGTTCCTTGGCTCAAAAATCACAACGCATATAAGCTTTCCCAAGCTTAAACTAAATTTAAAATTAATTAGAAACTTGACCACTAGGAATTCGAGCTCATTAAGTGGACTCATTTTGGGAATACTCTAGCGATTACTTTCAAGCTCGCGAGGGTGACTTAGCCATTGCGGCAGTGTCTGGCTTGAAAGAAGGACCGATGAACTTTCTTGTCTAATAAAGGGCGACTTAAATTAGTAAGCGCTCAGCCTAGGGGAGAACCGAATCGCTTGTTTGAAGGCTTTAGCCGATCAGCCCACAATTTGTTCAACCCAGTTAGGAGCTGTTTAACTAGAGAGAATCTTATTCTCTTAAGACTAGAGGTTTAAAAAAAACTGATTATCTTTAAATTAAATTCAAGATTAAAAAAACACTTGATTGCAATTAATTGGTTCAGTCATTTAGAAAATCCTTCATGAGGGCAGTACCCTAGTTCATGCGAAAGTGGGTTCGTGTTAAAGGTCGATTAGAATCCATTACTATTTCTGACCCTACTGCAACAATGGGTGATGCTACTGAAACCAAACAAATGACCTTAAAGGATTACATGTATCCTACAGGGTTCACCCAACCTTCTTGTATCATTTTGCTAGCCCTTACGGTAAATTTCAAGATTAAATCTGGTATGACATAGATGCTTTCAGTCTTCGGGGATTGACAAATGAGAACTCATACTAATATGTTAGGAAACTTAAGGATATTTGTGGAATCATGAAGTATAATCAAATGATGGAGAACTTAGGTTATTTCCTTTTTTTCCTAGAAGAAAAAGCCAAAACTTGGCTTCTTTCTCTCAACCGGGTTCAATTTTCACTTGGGTAAGATTAGCCGAAGTCTTTTATAGAAAGTTCTATTCCAAGCAGAAAATTGCTACCATACGTCAAGCACTCAACACCTTTCATCAATCACAAGGGGAGACATTTTTCACATATTTTAAAAGATTCAAGGATCTTTTACTTGAGTGTCCCTATTACGGATTTGAAAAAATCTGTTTGATCCAAATTCTTTACGAAGGCTTAGACTACTCGAATAAGACCATGATTGAGTCCCTTTATAATGAACATTCATCAGTAAAACAGCTGATGACGCATGGTAACTTTTTGAAGAGGTAGCAGAAAACACTCTATAATGGGAGTCTGTTAGTGTTAATGATAAGCAACCCACCACCATAACTGTCACCAATATGGGTGGTATGCATAAAGTCAACCCCAAATTTGAGAGTGATACCAAATTGACATCAATAATACGAAGACTTGAAGCGTTAGAATTGAGCAAGAGAGCACAATCTTCGACTCCCGAACCATCTATGCAAGTGGTGTCCCTCATTTGTGTCCTTTGTGATAGTCAAGATCACTTAGTTGAACAATGCCTCGGGTTCCTAATTATCAAAGCGGAGCAAGCAAATGTATTTAATACATTTCGCAAGCCCAACGCCAACAACAACCCATTTAGTGAAACGTACAATCCGAGATGGTGGAATCATCCCAACCTTTCATGGAAACCTTCTCAAGGACAAGGACATGGTGGATCATCATCATTTCAAAGACTATCTTCTAATAATCAATTTTACAAGGAAAATCAATTCAATGCGACACCATCTGTCCCACCATATGTCCCACCCAATCAAAGAAAATCATCTTTAGAAGACGCTCTCCAACAATTCATGCAGAGCCAACTCATAACTAATCAAACCCAAGCCCAAAATCTTACAATCAGGATCAAACGATAGCCTGGCTCGAGGTTCAAATACAACATCAGCAGCATCTATTAGGGGGAAGAGAGAGAGAGAGAGAGAGAAGACATTTTCCTAATCAAACTGTGCCCAATCCGAGAGGACAACCTGCTCCTCAAAATACTCATACAGGCCAGTTCGAAATTGGCTCTGGTTCAAACCGTAAAGTCCAAACCATCTACACTTTACGGTCACACAAGAGAGTGGACAACTAAGTCCAAGCTCCACCAAACAATCCTAATGTTGACAATAAAAAAGAAAAAGAGAATCAAAAGGAGTCAACAAAGGAAGATGACCAAGTTATTGTTGATAATCAAGAAAAATCCTTTGTGTCTAAGGCCCCATATCCTCAATGTCTTCAACCAACTAGGTAGAAAAACTGTGAGGGAATTTTAGAAGTTTTCAAAAATGTCCAAATCAATATTTCCTTCTTGCTTGCCATCAATCAGATTCCTTCATATGCCAAGTTTCTGAAAGGCCTAACTATAGTCAAGAGGAAACGTTTTGTGCCTCATGAAGTTGCATTTCCTACACAAGCATCATGTCTCATCTAGCAACTTATTGCACGTGAGAATCTGGGGAGTCCAACTATTTCTGTTAGGATAGGAGATCAGGTTATGGATCGGTGTTTGCTAGATCTAGGGGCAAGTGTAAACTTTTTATCCTATTCTGTGTACAAACAATTAAGTTTAGGAGAGTTACAACCCATTATCCTTACATTACTTCTAGCAGATAGGTTAGTTAAAGTCTCCAAGGGAATTATTGAGGATGTTATTTTGAAGGTCGGCGAATTCTATTTTCCTGCGGACTTTATGGTCTTAGATGGTGAATCATTAGAGATTCAAGCAATCACTCCCCTGTGATTTTAGGGAGATCATTCCTTACTACTGCTGATGTTGTCATTAGATGTAGGAATGGAATAATATGATAGTTGAGCTAAACGTTTTTCACACTAGTTTCCAACCATCTATATTGGACGATCATGAGGAGGTCAACATGATTAATATATCGGTGACTCACATCTTTGAGGAATCTTGCTATGAAGACCCCTTGGAGAAATACTTGTCCCATTTTGGAATGAATTTTGACATTAAGGAGTCTATAGAAGAGGTCAACGCATTGTAAGATTCTATCCCAATCATGAACACTAACCTACGGAGACCTAAGGTAGAACCCTTACCATTGTCAATATCAGTTCCTCTTCCATCAATCGTTGAGCCTCACAAGTTAGAACTCAAATCTTTACCCGACACGTTGAAGTATGCCATCCTAGGTGAGTCAGAAACCTTGCCTGTAATCATATCATCTCATTTAGACAAGGACCAAGAAGAGAAGTTGCTAGATGTTCTTGGTGAACATAAGAAAACCATAGGATGGACCATAGCAAACATCAAGAAAATTAGCCCCTCTATGGTAATGCACCAAATTCATCTCGAAGAGAATGCCAAAACTTCGAGAGAACCACAGAGGCATTTAAACCCTATTTTAAAAGAGGTGGTAAGAGATGAGGTCATGAAATTGTTAGATGCGGGTATCATTTACCCTATCTCCGATAGTCAGTGGATTAGTCCAGTATAAGTTATACCCAAAAAGTCTGAAGTCACAGTTGTTATTAATGAGAATAATAAGTTGGTTCCAACTCGTGTTCAAACTGGATGGCGAGTGTGCATAGACTATAGGAAACTTAACTCGATGACTAGGAAAAATCATTTTTCTCTGCCTTTCATTAACCAAATGTTAGAACATCTTGTTGGTCATGCCTACTACTCCTTCCTCAATGGTTATTCTAGATATAAACAAATCTCCATTACTCGTGAAGACCAAGAGAAAACGACATTCATATGTCCGTTTGGCACATTTGTATACCGCTGCATACCCTTTGGGCTATATAATGCACGGGCTACTTTTCAGCGATGTATGTTAAGCATCCTTTCGATATGGTCGAGCAATTTCTAGAGGTTTTTATAGATGACTTCTCTGTTTTTAGGTCTACTTTTGATGAGGGTTCATACATCTATCATTGGTATTGATAAGATGCAAGGAGAAGAACCTAGTTCTTAATTGAAAAAAAATATCATTTCATGATGAAATGAGGGATTGTCCTAGGACAAATTGTTTCTGATAGAGGTATAGAGGTTGATAAAGGTAAGATAAAACTAATCTCCAAATTACCACTTCTTAGAATTTTTTGAGAGGTGCGATCCTTCTTAGGCCATGCTTCTACCGCCACTTTATCAAAGATTTTTCCAAAATCTCAAAACCTCTTTGTTATCTTCTAGCAAAAGCGTCCCTTTGAATTCACCCTTTCTTGTTTGGAAATCTTTGAAAGGCTCAAGACCGAGTTAATCTCGGCACCCATCATCCGATCACCTAACTGGAATCTACCTTTTGAGGTGATGTGTGACGCATCTGACTATGTGGTAGGGTTGTCCTAGGCCAACGAGTGGATAAAATTCGCATGTCATTTGCTATGCCAGTAAAACTCTTAACGATGCCCAACTGAACTACTCCACCTCTGAAAAAGAGTTGTTAGCAGTCATTTTCGCTCTTGACAAATTTTGTCCCTACCTTATAGGTTCTAAGGTCTTAATGCACGCCGATCATGCGGATTTAAAGTACATTCTCACAAAAAAGATGCTAAAGCCCATTTAATCCGTTGGATCATACTCCTACAGGAATTCGGTCAAGAAATTCATAATAAAACGGGGCTGAGAATGTTGTCACAGATCACTTGTCTAGGATAGTGATCGAATCTATGTCCGACTTGAAAGTATACCTAGAGGGGGTGAATAGGTGTACTAGCTAATGCAAATGATACGGAATTAAAATCTAATTTACAAACACACAACATGTAACCAAGAGTGAGTCTGAATTCCCCATGAAGAGCTCTGGAGCTACTCCTCTATATTCCTCTAAACTAAGAGTTGAGGTGCTATAATAAGCTCTATTGGTTCAACACAAGTATAGGCACATAAATAATACCAAGCATGTATATGAATATGAACAATATATAGCAATGCAAGATATAAGAGAGATGAGAGTTGAGAGATAGAAGATCAAATGCAAACACCGGGATATGTTTCGAGGTTCAAGCCATTGCTCTATGTTCCCGCCTTCAGATAAAAAGGTTTCAACTATCCACTATAGGATCTTCCACACAGGGACCTCCACTGAGGAATTATAACTCAACACCAGAGTACACAACTCTTTCTCTCTATAACACAAACCTTCATACAAAAGGTGGCACAAAGCAAAGAAGACTTAAAGCTTAGAGATCCAGTGATCACAAACTCTCTCTTGGTGATCTCAAAGGATCACAAATAATTTTTCTCACAAACAAAGATCCTAAAGATGATATAGAATTGAATTGTTCAAGTATGTGAGAAATCAAAGTGTTTTAAAAAAGAAACAATAAAGAAAATACTTGTGAAAAACTTCTATATAGATATGAAATTGAAGAAAAAAATTAAAATTCCCGAAGATTGATTTTCATTAATTTTCCAAAAACTTTGAAACAATAAAAGATAAGAGTTTTGGCACAAAAACTTCATTTTAAAACTTGTTGAAAACACTTGAAAAGATGAGAAATTTTGCTCTTAAAATTCTTAGTGATAACAGCCCTCCAAGACTAATTTATATATGGGTCTGGAAATATAGCTGTTGGGATCCAGAACAGGTCAAAATTGACCTGTCAGTCGACCGCCCGGTCGACCAGCCGACGTCAGATTTCTGACGTTAGGGCTATCGGTCGACTGCTCGGTCTGACCGTTAGGGTTACCGGTCGACCGCTCGGTCGACCGCCCCAAAGCAATTTGCCTAACGGTCAATCGCTCGGTCGACCGAGGCCAGAACCAGAGAGTGAACTCTCTGGCTCTATCGACCGACCGGTCGACCGGGGCCAGATCCAGAGACTAAGCTCTCTGAATCGATCGAGCGTCCGGTCAATCTACCCATGGCCAAGGCAGCTGTGCACGTTTTGTGCACATCGATCGACTGACTGGTCGATCAAGCTCTGGTCCGGTCGACAGGTCGGTCAACCGCCAGCTCGCTCAGAATAAGTTTTTAGGTTTTGAAATGTTGGCCTATTAATTCCCTAAAAAATTCAAGAAAACTCCATAAAATCTACAAAATAAGTTCTTGTATATATTTGAAGTAGAAATGTGTGTGATAAAATTCAACACATATTTCAAATAATTTGAACTATTTTTGTGATATAAACTTAAAGCTTTATACCGAAAATCGTATTTTTCATTAACCAAACTTTGAAATGAAAAATTAATTTTTCTCAAACTTGTATAAATACAAAAATTAGATATTTAAACTCAGTTGAAGCATGATGTGCATGGATAGAATCCAATACACATATAAAAGATATATCTATATTTTTGACATTAAATCCCAAAACAAAGTTTTGCTAAAATCAAAACTTGAAACCATGAACTAGATATACATCAAAATAAGTTTCTAAATATTATGAACCCAACAATGTATATGAATGAATCCACTATACATATAAATCATGTAAACTACTTTAGATGAAATTTATTCATGAAAATCATATATGAATATTTTTGAAAGTCCAAAACAGGTTAAACCGAAACCAATAAACTTTTGACTTGTGTGTGTGAACTTGAGCATATCAACACTAGTCTATCTTCACACAAGATCTAAAATAAAACTAAAATAAATCTAAACCAAGCTCTTCTTGTAGAACTCCTTCTCCAAGTCGACTCGATCCAAACACAATCCAAAGAGCTCAACTCCAACCGAGTGTTAGATGCGATCTTGACGCGCAAGCTTTTGAATCAACATGTGTTAGCTTCAAAACTTGACTTTGAATACTTTATTGAAGCTAATCACCAACTAAGATCTTGATCAATATCTGAAACTTATTAAACATAAGATTATTAATAAACTAACCTTCATAAGTTAGTCATCATTAAAACTGAAAGGCCTCCGGGCCAACAATCACCTCCTTTTTGATAATGACAAAACTTATTAGGTTATATGCATTGATTAAGGATAGGCTTCATAAAAGCTCCTCCTTAACTTATGCATAATCAATAAACACATAAAGATATTCAATGTGGCTCAATATGCCAATGAAAACAACAATAAGATATGCAATGTAGGTTCAAGATATCAAATAAAAAGAAGATATACACACACACACACACACACACACACACACATAATAAAAACATTTATATATAAACCCAAATTCTTCTCCTCCTTTTTGTCACTCATCAACTAAAAGTTGAAGACAAATAAACAATACCAATAAAAAAATTTTAAAACAAAATTTTGATACTAATAAAATCAATCAATTGAAAGAACCAATTGAAAGAATAAATCTTTTTATCAATTGAAAAATAAACATTCTTTTTACCAATGAAAGGAAATAATCTTTTTATGAATTGATACTCATAGAAGGACATGATATCAGTTGAAAATAAAAACTAATTTTTTAGGTAAATACTAAAACCATTTTACAATATAGATACTAAATTGAGAATAATATCAATTTAAAATTATTGATACCAATATTGAAAATGTTAGCATATACCAAAATAAAATATCTTTCACCATAAAGAGTGAGAGTAAGATACCAGTTGAAAATAAAATCAATTGAAAGATAAAACAAGAATTGTTCTCCCCCTTTATGAAATACCAATAAAAATAATGTATAAGCTTGTATACGGTACCAATTAAAAATAATTGACATTAAGAACTAAATCAAGTTTAGGAAGAAATAATTTGTTCTTTAAACATGTATATCAATGTAAAATAAGAACAATCAAAATCATATATATGTATTAGAGTAATATAATGTTAATTTAGATATGATCCATGAATATATAGAAAATATGAGTATACAAAATGAATTTTCATTGAAAATTCTGTATATCTCATAACTACCTCCCTTTCATTCACATGTTTGAATAGATTTTTAATAAGGGTATACAAGGCATGGTCGCCCAACCAACCGCCCTTAGAAGGTAAGGATTTTCAAAAAATAAGATAAATAATTTTAGCATATTTGAAAACCACTACTAAATTGAAGAATAATGAACTAATTTAAAGTAATTTTCAAAATTAGTTCAAAATCCTTTAAGCAAGAAATAAAATACAAATGTATCCACAAAATATGAAAATTACACGAGAATCGACACTCAAAAAGTGATAAAGCGCATATAGTTCTTATGAAACAAAAATCATGAATAAACACCAAACATAGAGTGTAAAAATCATGTAATCAACAAAATCATGGAGATAGACAATGAAGCTCATATGAAAGTTTTTTTTCATAAACATGAAACCATAAAACATAAGAAATTTTATTTTTATCAAAAACAAAACAAGCTTCAAGGTATATATATATGTTTTATCGAAACTAAAAGTATACATACATATCCCAAATATAAATGACTCCATACTATAATTTTACATGAAGGCAAATGACTTTAGGATATACATGTATATCTATTAGTTTTAAACAAAATTAACATATACATGAAGCTAAACACATTTTTAAGAAAACATGTACAAAAATGGAGAATACGAGTTAAGATGCAAGAATCATCAAAACAAGATTATACAAATATATCTAATGAGTACAAATGAGCAATAAAGTACAAACACATGATAATCAAATATGGCTCACTAGTTGTACAAGTGTAAACACAAGTTTTAATAAAAATTATATCTAAACATGTAATAAAACATGAAGTACAAAACATAAATAAACATGACCATTAAGCTAAATGCACATGTTTTTAGAACTAGTATATACATGGTAGTTAAACTATATGAGAACACAAAAAAATAAGTTCATATAAATATGGGTGTATCTCGAATACTATCTAAGTATATCACATGTCTAATAGACATTGCATTTAACATAACAAAAAAGAAAATGACATGTTAAAATCAATGAAAGCATGTAAATTAAAAAAGGAGTTAGAGATAGTTACTAAAACTAGTGAACCAATCTTTAGGTCTCCAAACCATAGTGGTGTTTCCACCAAACTTTCCTTGAAAGTGATGCATCTAAAAATGTCACTATTAAGCTCAGAACGCATCTACCATCAAGGCACCAACACCCTTACGTCTTGTAAGAGCCCACATCTACAACAAATTAACTAGGTGTGAATTTTGATACCTACACTTTCTTGGGTGCATGGGGGTTAGTACTTTTCCTAACCCAAACAAATTTATTTACAAAATTCGAAGCATGTATTATATCATAACAAAATTTTGTAAGCTGGCTCATACGTCCACAATGTGTACAAGTATACACATTAACATACATGGTGTCATGTGAGTGGGCATGATGAGCACGTGTGTGCCGTGAATGGTGTGCATGAATATGTGGTGCATGTTTCTTACGAAATATGGATTCTAATATTTTGTAATTTATAGCAGAATGGCTCAAAGTGGAGCCCAAATAATCTACACTCTTCTTCAATATATATTAATCATTTCAATAGTAGAAGAAGATGTGAAGCAAGCAACATGTTTATCAATAGAAGATGAATCTATGGTAGTATGACAAACATGAGAAGAAAAATCATTTTTCAAAAAATATTTTCTTTTGAAACTAAATCCAATTCTTTTGAAATTAAATAATTTTATTTTTTAAAGAATCATTTTCTTTTGTAACAAAATCAAGTTTTGAAGATAAATCCCCATTCTTCTTCAAAATCTCATTAAGCTCATTTTTATGTTTCAAAATTTTATTTTCATTTAAAACAAGATCAAGTTGAACTTTCAATGAATCCCTCTCATTTGAAATTTCAACACTTTCTTGCAAAACAAAATCAAGTTTTGAAAACAAATTTTAATTTTTTGCTTTAAATCTAAACTCTTCTTTTTCAAAGCTTTGTATTTAGAGAGCAAGTTTTCACAAAATAATGAAAGTTCTTCATTCAAAACATGGGCATCCATATTATCATCACATGAAGAACTAGAACTATCATCAAGATGGGCATCTGAATTTACCTCAAAGGAGTCATTCCCTTAGACCATATAGCACGTTTGCTCGAATTCATCCCTTCTTGGTTCTCTCCAAAATGTGTTGAGCTTGTTCCTTAGGAGAGGTCAATGTGTTCCACACTGCAAAAGTAAAATCATAATGAGAAATAATAGAAAGATGTTCTTTACTTAGTGTGTGCCTAAATACCTCCATGGCTTATGTATTGGACTCTAGGTGCTTGTCATTACCAATATAAGATTTCTTGGTAGTGACAAGATTGACATGCAATCCTGGGTTTTAAATAAGCGCACATCTTAAATTTTCACATTTCGATGTTGGACACATCATACATGAGAGGGATAAGAAAATCTATAAGTGCAAACTATATGTGTGCAATGTAATCTAGATTAGCAATGAAGGATCTCACTTTTAGGTGGTTAAATTGAATATTAGGAGCAGAGGCTCTAATACCATTGAAAGCCCACCTAGAGGGAGGTGAATAGGCGTACTAGCTAATATAGGACAAATGATATGGAGTTATAAACTAAATTGCAAACACACCACATGTA
The DNA here is from genome assembly GCA_038442645.1 of Agave tequilana. Taxonomy (NCBI): domain Eukaryota; kingdom Viridiplantae; phylum Streptophyta; class Magnoliopsida; order Asparagales; family Asparagaceae; genus Agave; species Agave tequilana. The sequence continues at coordinate 23,574 of JAVJIF010013608.1, read as the reverse complement.
ACCAAGAGTGACTTCAAATTTTCCGTGAGGGGCTCTGGAGCTACTCCTCTAGATTCCTCTAAATTAAGAGTTGAGGTGCTTTAATAAGCTCTCTTGGTTCAACACAAGTGCGGGCACATAAACAATACCAAACATGTATATGAATATGAACAATATATAGCAATGTAAGATATAAGAGAGATGAGAGTTGAGAGATAGAAGATCAAATGTAAACACCAGGATATGTTTCGAGGTTTGAGCCACCGCTCTACGTCTCCGCCTTCACACAAAAGAATTTCAACTATCCACTTTAGGATCTTCCACAAAGGGACGTCCACTGAGGAATTACAACTTAACACCAGAGTACACAACTCTTTGTCTCTACAACACAAACCTCTGCACAAGAAGTGGCACAAAGCAAAGAAGAAATAAAACTTAGTGATCTAATAATCACAAACACTCTCTTGGTGATCTCAAAAGATCACAAATAATTTTTCTCATAAACAAAGATAGATATAAAATTGAATGGCTCAAGGATGTAAGAAATCAAAGTGTTTTGAAAAAGAAACAATAAAGAAAACACTTGGGAAAAACTTCTAGATAGATATGAAATTGAAGAACAAAAACTAAAATTCCCAAAGCTTGATTTTCTTTGATTTTCCAAAAAACTTTGAAATAATAAAAGATAAGAATTTTGGCACAAAAACTTTTGTTTAAAACTTGCTGAAAATACTTGAAAAGATGAGAAATTTTGCTCTTGAAATTCTTGGTAAAAATAGCCGTCCAAGACCCATTTATATAGGGGTCTGAAAATATAGCCGTTGGGGTCCAGAAGATGTCAAAATTGACCTGTCGGTCGATCGCGGTCAAATTTTTGACCAATGGGATTATCGGTCGACCGCTCGGTTGACCGTCCCAAGGCAATTTACCTAACGGTCGACCGTCCGATCGACCGAAACTAGAACCAGAGAATGAACTCTCTGGCTTGTCGACTAGGGCTAGATCCAGAGAGCAAGCTCTCTGGATCAATTGCTCGTTCAGTCGACCGGCCCATGACCAAGGCAGTTGTGCACGTTTTGTGCACATCGGTCGACCGAGCTCTGGTCCGGTCGACCGCCAGCAAGCTCAGAATGGGTTTTAGGTTTTGAAATGTTGGCTTGTTAATTCCCTAAAAATTTCAATAAAACTCCATAAAATCTACAAAAATAAGTTCTTATATATATTTGAAGTACAAATATGTATGACTAAAATTCAACACATATTTCAAACAATTTGAACTATTTTTGTGATATAAAAATTAAGCTTTAAATCGAAAACCGTATTTTTCATAAACTAAACTTTGAAATGAAAAATCGATTTTTCTCAAACTTGTATAAATAAAAAAACAAGATATTTAAACTTAATTGAAGCATGATATGCATGGATAGAATCCAATACACATATAAAAGATATATTCATATTTTTGACATTAAATCCCAAAACAAAGTTTTGTCAAAAACAAAACTTGAAAGCATGAACTAGATATGCATCAAAGTAAGTTTCTAAACATTATGAACCAAACAATGTATATGGATGAATCCACTATACATATAAACCATGTAAAGTATTTTAGATGAAATCTATTTATGAAAATCATATATGAATATTCTTGAAAGTCCTAAACCTGTTAAACCGAAACCAATAAACTTTTGACTTGTGTGTGTATGAAGTTGAGCATATCAACACTAGTTTATCTTTACACAAGATCTAAAACAAAACTAAAATAAACCTAAATCAAGGTCTTCTTGTAGAACTCCTTCTCCAAGCCGACTCGATCCAAACACGATCCAAAGAGATTAACTCCAACCGAGTGCTAGATGCGATCTTGATGCGCGAGCTTTTGAATCAACATGTGTTAGCTCCAAAACTTGACTTTGAATCCTTTGTTGAAGCTAATCACCTACTAAGATCTTGATCAATATCTGAAACTTATTATACACAAGATCATTAGTAAACTAACCTTCATAAGTTAGTCATCATTAAAACTAAGATGAAAGGCCTCTGGGCCAACACGACTCGCTACCTATCCTTGAGATATTTTCAGAAGAGCAGTTAATGTTTGTTTTCTCTTCGACTGTTCCGTGGTATGAACTACCATGTCACAGAAACAGATGCCTGATTCATGGACCAAGTAAGAACGATTTTGCTTCTTAGCTAGGGTTAAATGGTTCTTCTGGGATGAACTATACTTGTTCAAATACTATCCTGATCAGATCATTCGACGATACATTCCTGACTCAGAATTTAGGAACAGCCTTTCATTTTGCCATGACTAAGTTTGTGGTGGTCATTTCAGTGGGAAGAAAATTACTGCAAAAATTTTGCAATGTGATTTTCATTGGCCCACTTTATTTTGTGACGCTCATATGTACTATCAATCATGTGATAGTTGTTGACAATTAGGGAAGATTGCACGACGGAATAAAATATCGTTATACCCGATCTTAGTTGTCGAAATCTTTGATGTTTGGGGCATTGACTTCATAGGTCCCTTCCCTACGTCTCATGAATACCAATATATATTTGTGGCAGTTGACTACGTCTCTAAATGGATAGAGGTTGTAGCATGTAGACCAATGACCACAAAGTTGTAGTAAACTTCTTGAAAGAGAATCTATTCTCTCGTTTTGACATTCCTTGTACAATCATTAGTGATGGTAGAAAATATTACTGCAATAGTACATTTGAAGTCTTAATGAGGAAATACTACATCAATCATTGAGTAGCCACCTCTTATCACCCACAGACTAGTGGCTAAGTAGAAGTTTTCAATCGAGTCATCAAGACCATTCTAGAGAAAACTATGAACACCACTAGAAAAGGTTGGTCTTTTCGATTGATTAATGCCTCATAGGCATATAGAAATGCATTCAAGACTCTTATTGGAATGTCTCCATATAGGTTAGTTTATGGCAAAGCTTGTCATCTTCCTATCGAGCTAAAACACAAGGCATACTGGGTGATCAAATGCCCAAATTTTGATCTAGACAAGGCAGGACAGTCTAAAAAACTTCAATTGGATGAGCTTGAAGAGATAAGAAATGATGCATATGAGTGTTCAAAATGATATAAAGACCGTATCAAAATGATGCATGATAGGGTCATAATTCAAAAGGATTTTCAGTCAGGACAGAAAGTCCTCCTCTACAATTCTCAGTTACATCTATTTCCGGAAAAACTGAAATCCCGCTAGACTGGTCGTTACATTGTTCATAAGGTGCACCGACATGATACAGTTATGATTCACAATACCACAGATGGTATCACTTTTCAAGTGAATGGCCAATGATTAAAACCATACCGTGAGTATCTGAGCTCAAAAGTGGAGAAAATCCTTCTAAAAGATCATGTTTATCAGGATTAATCTCTATACCTATTAGGGATCCACTGATGTATTATATAGTTTTTGTATTTTCTCTTGTTTTCTTTTTTAACTAGGCAATAATGGATAATGTCCACTCGACTTCATCAGGTACTATCTTCCCCGCACCTTCTTAATTCTGCATTATACTTCATAATATTGATCATTCATACATTGAGGACAATATATAAGATAGGTGTGGGGGAGGGTCTAACATAGGTTTTCTTCAAAAAAATAATAATAATAAAATAAAAAATTTTGGAAAGAAAAAAAATAATACTTTGACGTGTTTTTGCAAGAAATTAAGTTAATTTTAAGGAATTGGAGAATCATAATTAGGATTTCTTATACTTGGTTGAAATAAGAATATCTGTTGGACTTCTAGGATTGGAAGAAAAATTAAATAAGTAATTTAGTCTTGATTTTTATCTTGATGAAACATGACTATACACTTATACACTTAGGATTCAAAAACAAAGATTCTCATACCTTATAAAAAAAGAATAAGAAAAAAAATATTTATACACATAATAAGAATCCTCTGATTAAGTTGGGTTTTTGTGCCTCATAAAGAATAATTATTCACGCCTAAAAGTTGTTTATATCATCAAATAAAAACCGTAGTTTTGTAGTGTTGTTTGCTCGAGTCCTAATTCCTTGGGGTATTTTCTCACCCGGTGCCCTAAAACTGTCCGGTTTGAAAGTCATCGACTAAGGCTCGTTACATGGGCAAATAAGAAAATCTAAGAAAGTTACGGAATATTACAACCAATATATACATAAATAAGGCATAAGAGTTAGAGTTGAACAACCCTTAGTCAAAATATTCACGGTCACAAGATGCATATGACATGACTTAGGGTAAAATAATAAACTAGATGAGAATACAGTTTTATTTCTAATCTTGATTGATAACTAATCTTTGAATAGAGACTAAGTCTAAAGATGAATAATTTAGTACTACTATAACTTATAAATTGCTTAATTCTTGTAAAAACACTTCAAATTTTTTCTTTTCTTTTCAAATACATTTAAAAAAAAAACTAACAATTTATTTCTTTTCTTTATGGATTTTATGAGTGTAATCCACTGTAAACACTCATGAGACTACAACTCCTCTAGGAGTAGCCTAGAGGTTAAAACGCTTGTTACACATGCTCAGTAATCACATGACCTGCGAAAGTGGTCCAAAAAATCTTAGACTTAGTTTTGTTTTACTCGAGGACAAGCAAAAGATAAGTGTGGGGTGTGTTTGGACACATATATTGCATAATTATTATTGCATTCCTACATTTATTTTGCAATAATCTCTATAAACTCACTTGTCTTAATGTCCTAATATATGTAGGGTATGATAGAAGATAAGCATCTATCCTATCCAAACAAATTCAAAAGTTCAAATCAAATGGGGATCGACTCAAATTCAGAAGATCTAGAGGCTATTTTATCTGAAGATTGGATCTACCAGATAAGATAATACTATAAAAATTCAAAGAAAAATCAGAATTTGTGAAGACCCTATCGGTTTCACTGAAGATAAAAGAATCTATCGTCGAATACAGAGCAGAGATTCAAAATCTAGAAAAATAGAAGGATAAAAGACAGATGGACAGAGATAGGCCTATAGATCCTAGCCCAATGGTCGGGATCCAGCCACAGAAACGCAGCAAAAATCACATTTTCGCGGCCTTCCTTTTGAATTAGGGGGAGCATTTGCTCCCCCTATCTTCCTACGCTATCTCTTATCTACTTTTTCCTATAAATACTAGTATTCAGTGAGAAAGAGGTACACAGTGAGGCTGAGAAACAATTGAGAGGAAAGTTATGCATTGTAATGCGAGTTTAGGATCAAGAGTTTGTAGCAATGATTTTTCAATAAAAATCAGTCTTTTTCAATATGGATCTTGCAGCGTTTCAGTCTAAATTTTCTTTACTTCTCTTTTATTTTTGTTATGTAAATTTTCTTCTTTTCTTTGCATATTTTACTTTATATACTCATCAACAATCTCATGCATGCTTACTCATATTTTTTTTTTGTTAGTTCTTTTGTCTTCAACATAAATCGGAGGAGGAAGACATTAAAGCTACATCAAGGGACAAATCATCAGGTTTCATCTTCCTCTTCCCTTCTGAAAAACACCTAGAGGGGGGGTGAATAGGTGTGATTGCTAATCTAAGATCTTTTTAAACTTTAATTAAATGAGTGATGCAACGATCTCTCAAAAACACGACTAAGAGCCGAATACCCCTTGCGAGGTTCTGAACTCCTTCCTCCCAATTCCCCTTAAAATGGGTTAGAGGTGCGCAATGCAATCGTGTTGTATTGAGGTGTGATCGATCAATGCCAAGTATGATGATGAGAAATGAGAAGCACACAATGTAACACAACAAGTATAGCAAGTAAAATAAACAAGACAAAATTGCACAAGTAGAGGGTTAGTTCTCAAGCAAATAATTCAAGACAAAATAAAGCAAGAGAAATGTAAAGCAAGAATAACGCAAAGGCAATCGCAAACAAGATGATTTGTTTCGAGGTTCGAGCACACTTGCTCTAGTCCCCGCCTTCACCTCCGTGAAGGGTTTCCACTATCCACCGAGGATGCCTTTACAATTGGTCTACCGAAGACCGAGCACCGAGCTCCACCGAATACAAAGGACCTCTACCGAAGAGGTTGCTCCACAAGAAGGAATTACAAGAACAAAGTGATCACAACTTGATCACTACACTTTTTCTCAATCTTTTACAAACACTCTCACTTCAATTTACAACTTCACTATAGAATGAGTATAGGATTTTTGGCTCTATGAAGTGTGGAGAGAAAACTTCAGTTGTAGAGTGATATAGAGAATCAAACACAACTGAAAAACAATCTTGAAAGAGTGGGAATTGAAAGCTTCAAACAATTTTTCTTTTCTCTTTTGAAAACAACAAAACTTGAGGAATTTTTCTAAATAATATGAAGGAGAGACTTCTCCTCTATTTATAGGGTTGAAAATAAGTTAAAAATATTTTCTTTTCACCTAATTCAACCTGCAAAAGCACCCCAACAACTCTCCAAAAGTCTGTTAAAACAGAAAAAGAAAACAGATTTTCAGAAAATCCCAAAGAGGAAAGAGCCGTTACTATTTTGCAGGCTTGGCGGTCGACCGGTCCGGTCGACCGCCAGGCCAGCTGGAAGTAGCCGTTGGCTCCCGGTCGACCGGTCCGGTCGACCGACCCAAAAGGAGGAAACACAGTTTCCTTCTTCCGGTCGACCGGTCCGGTCGACCGAAAAATCCGAGAGCAGGATGCTCTCTGTCGGTCGACTGGTCCGGTCGACCGACGGACATGCACAAACAGTGCATGTCCAGGCACAGCGCCGGTCGACCGGGCCGGTCGACCGATGTTGCCTGACACTGAAAAAACAGGGCTGTTTTGAGTTAGAAAAATTTTGATAAATATTTTAAGAATACATATAGCTAAGTATTATGCAGAAAATAGTTTATACACATGTTTTAAACAAGTTTTTCAGGATATAAAGCTTTGGTACATGTATATATAAACTAAGGCATAAAACTTAGAAATAACCATTTTCAAAAACTATTTTCAAAACATAGGAAATACATGAAACAAGTGTGTGTGCAAATCCTAGAGCCAAATTTCCTATATTTCAAACTTTAACATTCTAAACTTACAAACTTCTAAAGGGCTTCAAAGCTATTCTTCAAGGTGGGCTATCTTTACTTGATCTTCAATATTGCAACTTGAGCCCAAATTGAATTGTCTTGAGTCCAAAAGCCTTGTATTTGAGTGAGAGTACTTCTAGTATGATAATAAACCTGAAACACACTTAAACAACAATTGTTATTAGTACAAATAACTAATATGTTTTGTAATCATCAAAATACACTAAACAAGGGTGATTGTAACCTTGGGCCAACAATCTCCCCCTTTTTGATGATGACAAAACATATAGGTTATTGAAACAAATAAAGGAGGAAAAGCTTGGAAAGCTCCCCCTCAAACAATGCTATGTATTTATCATGAATATGAAAAGCTATGTAAGCATACATAAAGCGCATTTAACAAACACAATAGTTTTTGTCCAAAAACTCAAGGAAACACAACAAAACACAACACAACCTTTCTTTTTCTTCATGAAATGAAACTCAAATAGTAGTATCAAACTTAGAAAGTTTAAACTTAAACACTTATTTTAGTAGTATCAAACTTATTCTCCCCCTTTTTGTCATACATCAAAAAGGGTTAAAACAAAACAATTGAAAAACCATTTAATTTTAAGAATCCATAATACAAACATTCAACTCACCACAAATAAATGAAAATCTAGCATAATCTAGAGGTTTAGTAAAATATCGGCAAGTTGAAAATCGGTAGAAACATAATCAATATCAATATCACCTTTCTCATAATGATCTCTAAGAAAGTGATACCTAATGTCAATGTGTTTGGTTTTACTATGTTGATTTGCATTCTTTGTCATGTGAATAGTACTAGTATTATCACAAAATATTTTAACATGATCAAAGTGTAAATCATAGTCAAGGAGAGTATGTTTCATCCAAAGAACTTGTGCACAACAAGCTCCGGCCGCAACATACTCCGCCTCGGCGGTTGATAGGGCTACCGAATTTTGCTTTTTGGAAGACCAAGATACAAGACAATTACCTAAGAATTGACATGTTCCACTTGTGCTCTTCCTATCTACCCTACAACCCGCATAGTCGGCATCCGAAAAACTCTTCATTTCAAATAATCCGGTTTTAGGATACCATAAACCCATTTCAATAGTGCCCTTAAGGTATCTAATTATGCGTTTAACCGCTATTATGTGAGATTCTTTAGGACAAGATTGAAAACGTGCACAAAGACAAACGGAAAACATAATATCCGGCCTACTAGCCGTTAAATAAAGCAAACTACCAATCATGCTTCTATAAAGTTTAATGTCTACACTTTTACCTTGTTCATCCTTGTCAAGCTTTGTAGTTGTTGCCATGGGAGTTTTGCTTACTCTTGATCCTTCAAGTCCAAACCTTTTGATTAGTTCCTTTGTGTACTTGGCTTGATTGATGAAGATCCCATCCTTCCTTTGCTTGATTTGGAGTCCAAGGAAATAGTTGAGCTCCCCCATCATAGACATTTCAAATTCATCCTTCATGCATGACTCAAAAGCTTTGCAAAGAGATTCATTAGTAGAACCAAAATAATATCATCTACATAAATTTGCACAATAAGAATGTCATTTTCTACATGTTTTGTAAACAAAGTTGTATCAATTTTACCTTTCTTAAAATCATTTGAAATCAAAAAGGAGGAAAGTCTTTCATACCAAGCCCTAGGAGCTTGTTTTAAACCATAAAGAGCTTTATCTAATTTAAAAATAAAATCCGGATGTGTAGGATCAACAAACCCGGGGGGTTGTTCAACATACACCTCCTCTTCAATAAATCCATTTAGAAAAGCACTTTTAACATCCATTTGAAATAATTTGAAATCTTTATATGAGGCAAATGCTAATGTCATCCGTATGGCTTCAAGCCGTGCTACGGGTGCAAAGGTTTCTTCAAAATCGATCCCTTCGATTTGAGTGTAACCTTGGGCAACTAACCTAGCCTTGTTTCTAACTACATTACCCGATTCATCCAACTTGTTCTTAAAGATCCACTTAGTACCAATTGTTGGTCTATCGTGGGGCCTAGGAACAAGGTGCCAAACTTGGTTGCGCTCAAATTGATTGAGTTCCTCTTGCATGGCTAGCAACCAATATGAATCGGCCTCGGCCTCGAGCACATTTTTGGGTTCTATGTGTGAAATAAATGCAAAGTGGCCACAATAATCTTGAATTTTAGAGCGAGTAGTTACCCCTTTTGATACTTCACCTATGACGAGGTCCTTGGGATGATGTGGATTGTATCTCCAATCCTTTGGTAGTGGTTGAGTAGGCTCCATCTCATGTGTTTGATTTTCATTCCCTTGTGCCTCTTCCACTTTAGCATTGCTTCCTTCATCATCCTTTGGTTTGTCTCCCATAGTAGAAGCATCCTCCAAGGTCACTTTCTCCATGCCTTCATCCAATGCATCTATCTCTACAACATTCTTAACAAACTTGTTAGATTCCTCAAACTTAACATGAATAGACTCTTCAATAGTCAAAGATGATCTAATGAAAACTCTATAAGCCTTACTAGTATTTGAGTAAGCTACAAAAATAGCCTCATAAGATTTAGGATCAAATTTTCCCAAATTATCTTTTGTATTTAAAACAAAACATTTGCATCCAAAAACTTTGAAATAAGAAACATTTGGTTTTCTAGAGAAGTACATTTCAAAAGAAGTTTTTGTAGTATTTTTACATAAGAAAACACGATTAGATATGTAGCATGATGTATTAACGGCCTCGGCCCACAAATAATGTGGTAGACCGTATTCACTTAGCATTGTCCTAGCCATCTCTTGTAATGTTCTATTTTTCCGCTCAACTACTCCATTTTGTTGTGGAGTTCTAGGACAAGAAAGTTCATGCTTTATTCCATGTTCATCACAAAAAGTGGTAAAGGGTTGGTTAATGAATTCACCTCCTCTATCACTTCTTATTCTCAAAATCAAAGAATCCTTTTCTTTTTCAACTCTTTTCTTAAAAGTTTGGAAATACGAAAATGCTTGGTTTTTGTGTTCAAGAAAGAAAACCCATGTAAATCTTGAAAAATCATCAACCAAAACATAAGCAAATCTATTCCCACTTAGACTTTTGGTTTGTGTTGGGCCAAATAGATCCATATGGATTAATTCCAAAGGACGTGATGTCATGATATCCTTAATTGACTTGAAAGAAGACTTAGTTTGTTTCCCAAATTGACATGCGTCACAAACTCGGTCCTTTTCAAAATTCAAGCAAGGAATACCTTTCACCATTTCCTTTGAATTTAATCTAGAAATATGATCAAAAGAAATATGCCCTAATCTCCTATGCCACAACCAAGAGTCATCATCGAGGGCTTTCAAACAAGTAATATTACAAGACATGTTCAACATATCAATCATATAAACATTACTTTCACGAAAACCGGAAAATACACAAACATTAGAAATTCTATCAATAACTTTACAAGTAACATTATCAAAAACTACATCAAAACCTTTATCACAAAGTTGACTAACACTCAAGAGATTATGCTTGAGGCCATCAACTAAAACTACATTTTCAATTAAAGGAGAGGTGCCAAGTTTTACATTACCAATACCGATGATTTTACCCTTGGCGTCATCTCCGAAGGTGACGGTGCCACCTTCATGATATCTTGATAGGGTTGCAAAGTTGTTGATGTCCCAAGTCATGTGCCTTGAGCAACCGCTATCAAGATACCACAAACCTCTACGTCGTTGGGCTTTGGAAAGTACCTACATCATTTAAAACAATAGTTGACTTTGGTACCCAAACTTTCTTGGGTCCTTGAAAGTTAGTGTTACGAACCCAAACATTATGATGTGATGCACTTAGTCTATCATAACAAAAATTAGCTAAGTGTCCTTTCCGCCCACAATGTGAACATGAGTACACTTTTCTATACATGAAAGCATGATGTGTAGTGTGAGCATGTTTTGGGGTTTTGCCATGTTGTTTAGGTTGTGTAGCATGAACATGAACATGAGCATTTTTCTTTGGGGCTTGCTTCTTAGGAAACATAGCCTCAATTTTCTTCTTGTTAAATTCACAATTTTTCAAAACAACACTTAATGAATCTAATCTTTCCTTAAGCATAGAAACTTCATTAGAATCAATTAGTGGGGCCTTACCTTTGCAAGAAATCTTATATTTTTCAAAATCATTTTTAGTAGTGGTCAAGTTGGAAACCAAATCATCCTTTTCTTTTGTAAGAGTAAAAACTTGATGACTTAAAGATTCATTTTCCTTTTTCATTTTTAAATACTTTTTCTTCAAGAAATCATAATTTTGTGATAACTCAACAAAAGCTTCTCCTAGTTCATCCATGGAGAGTTCATCATCAAAAGGGGTGGAAGGGGTTACCTTGCTTGTGCTTTCATTGGCCATGAAGCACATGTTGGCGGTGTCAATCTCTTCTTCGGATTCGGTCTCCGAATCCCAAGTTGCCTTCATAGCCTTCTTCTTGTAAGGCTTCTTTGAAGTGGAAGGCTTTGCTTTTTCCGGACACTCCGCCACAATGTGTCCCGGTTTTTGGCAATTGAAGCATATGATCTTTCTTTCTTCTTTGCCTCCTTGCCATCTCCTTCTACCTTGGTACTTCGCCTTGTTGTACATCCTCCGGACATTCTTAACAAGGAGTGAGAGCTCCTCATCATCTTCTTCTTCATCATCTTCATCGGAGTGTGTAGCTTGACTCTTGAAGGCGATGGTCTTCTTCTTGGTAGGAGCCATGTCCTCCCTTGCTTTCCTTTCCATCTCATGGGTTTTGAGGTTCCCAATGAGACCTATGAGCTCCATCTCTTCATTGTCGTTGAGTTCCTTCAAGGTTGTAGCTTTAACTTCCCATGAAGGAGGAAGAGCCCGGATGATCTTCCTTACTCTTTGATCATTGTTGATATCTTCACCTAAGGAAGAGAGTCCATTAGTAATCTTGGTAAATCTTGTAACCATATCATCTATGGTTTCATTTTCTTGCATGCAAAATGTTTCATATTGAGACCGAAGAAGGTCAATCTTAGCCTTCTTTACTTGTGAGGTCCCCTCATGTGTGACTATCAAGTGTGACCAAATCTCATATGCGGATTTGCAATGTATAACCCTAGATATGTCATCATCATTAAGGGCTTGTAGAAGTGCATAGTGAGCTTTGGCATTGGCATCGAATTCCTTAGTCTCTATTTCGGACCAAGTGGATTCGTCACCGGGGGGTACACTAAAGGACTTAGTCACGGCCTTTGCAACTCGGCTACCTAGAGATTGCAAAAACACGGTCATCTTAACTTTCCATATGGGAAAGTTAAGTCCATCAAACTTAGGAGGGGTTTTAATTCCATCGGCCATTTTTACTATATGAGTATGAATGAAATGATTAGCAAATTAGGATCTTCTCTAAGGTGGTTAAACCAAATCCTAGAGTCCAAGCTCTTATACCAATTGAAAAACACCTAGAGGGGGGTGAATAGGTGTGATTGCTAATCTAAGATCTTTTTAAACTTTAATTAAATGAGTGATGCAACGATCTCTCAAAAACACGACTAAGAGCCGAATACCCCTTGCGAGGTTCTGAACTCCTTCCTCCCAATTCCCCTTAAAATGGGTTAGAGGTGCGCAATGCAATCGTGTTGTATTGAGGTGTGATCGATCAATGCCAAGTATGATGATGAGAAATGAGAAGCACACAATGTAACACAACAAGTATAGCAAGTAAAATAAACAAGACAAGATTGCACAAGTAGAGAGTTAGTTCTCAAGCAAATAATTCAAGACAAAATAAAGCAAGAGAAATGTAAAGCAAGAATAACGCAAAGGCAATCGCAAACAAGATGATTTGTTTCGAGGTTCGAGCACACTTGCTCTAGTCCCCGCCTTCACCTCCGTGAAGGGTTTCCACTATCCACCGAGGATGCTTTTACAATTGGTCTACCGAAGACCGAGCACCGAGCTCCACCGAATACAAAGGACCTCTACCGAAGAGGTTGCTCCACAAGAAGGAATTACAAGAACAAAGTGATCACAACTTGATCACTACACTTTTTCTCAATCTTTTACAAACACTCTCACTTCAATTTACAACTTCACTATAGAATGAGTATAGGATTTTTGGCTCTATTAAGTGTGGTGAGAAAACTTCAGTTGTAGAGTGATATAGAGAATTAAACACAACTGAAAAACAATCTTGAAAGAGTGGGAATTGAAAGCTTCAAACAATTTTTCTTTTCTCTTTTGAAAACAACAAAACTTGAGGAATTTTTCTAAATAATATGAAGGAGAGACTTCTCCTCTATTTATAGGGTTGAAAATAAGTTAAAAATATTTTCTTTTCACCTAATTCAACCTGCAAAAGCACCCCAACAACTCTCCAAAAGTCTGTTAAAACAGAAAAAGAAAACAGATTTTCAGAAAATCCCAAAGAGGAAAGAGCCGTTGCTATTTTGCAGGCTTGGCGGTCGACCGGTCCGGTCGACCGCCAGGCCAGCTGGAAGTAGCCGTTGGCTCCCGGTCGACCGGTCCGGTCGACCAACCCAAAAGGAGGAAACACAGTTTCCTTCTTCCGGTCGACCGGTCCGGTCGACCGAAAAATCCCGAGAGCAGGATGCTCTCTGTCGGTCGACTGGTCCGGTCGACCGACGGACATGCACAAACAGTGCATGTCCAGGCACAGCGCCGGTCTACCGGGCCGGTCGACCGATGTTGCCTGACACTGAAAAAACAGGGTTGTTTTGAGTTAGAAAAATTTTGATAAATATTTTAAGAATACATATAGCTAAGTATTATGCAGAAAATAGTTTATACACATGTTTTAAACAAGTTTTTCAGGATATAAAGCTTTGGTACATGTATATATAAACTAAGGCATAAAACTTAGAAATAACCATTTTCAAAAACTATTTTCAAAACATAGGAAATACATGAAACAAGTGTGTGTGCAAATCCTAGAGCCAAATTTCCTATATTTCAAACTTTAACATTCTAAACTTACAAACTTATAAAGGGCTTCAAAGCTATTCTTCAAGGTGGGCTATCTTTACTTGATCTTCAATATTGCAACTTGAGCCCAAATTGAATTGTCTTGAGTCCAAAAGCCTTGTATTTGAGTGAGAGTACTTCTAGTATGATAATAAACCTGAAACACACTTAAACAACAATTGTTATTAGTACAAATAACTAATATGTTTTGTAATCATCAAAATACACTAAACAAGGGTGATTGTAACCTTGGGCCAACACCTTCATCCCAATCTCCTAGTTTCTTTTTCATCACCTTAGTTATTTAATTTTCGCAAAAGGTTAGTATTCCTTTTCATTTTTCTTTTATTTTATTCATATTTTAATGCTTAAAGATCTTTTTTTTAAAACAAAATTTCAACCTTCATCCAAAGATTTCTCAACTAGATTAAGATAAAAGTTAGATTTTTAATAACTAGAATTTTACAAGTCTCTGTGGATTCGACCTCTAACTTGCCACTACATAATTTTTTTAAAAGATTCTAGTAAGTTTAGGTTTTCATAACTTGTATATGGTTTAACAATGATGAATTTCTACATGAATTTCGAACCGCGAACAATTTTTGATATTCGTCACCCATAAACACCAGCCTTCATCTAACTTCTCGAAACTAGAAAATCACTCTCTCTTAGGACAAACATTATAGTAGCACCCGTATCTAAGATCCATTCAGAAATATATGAATAGCAAACAATAGGAGTAATAGAAAAGGAATAAAAAAAAGAATCAGAATTAGTATCATTTACGTGCGAGATGTTTGCCTCTGATCGTAGCTCCTTCCTTTTATTATTTAGCTTTGGACGATCTTTTTTTCTTGAGTCCGTTCTCCTTACAGAATTCACATTGATCCTTACTCAAGTTACAATTACCAAACTTGGACTTTGATTCTTCTCGATCTCTTTTGCCCTTTTGGTTGGAACTTTGTCCTCTTGCAATTAATATTTCTGCTGATGTGCTAATGGATAATTCTTATCCTTTTTTTCTAACTCATGATTAACAAGAGCAGTCAATACTTCATTATAGCTAAGCGATGACTTATCATTAATCAGGGTCAAGACAAAGGTCTCATACTCATCATCCGAAAGAGAACTCAACAAGAGCAACTCCTTGTCTTCATCTTTGATCACCTTATCTACGTTAGCAAAATCTGTGAGAAGTTTTGTGTAATTGTTCATGTGCTCACCAATAGAGATTTTCTTCTTCAACTAAAAGTGATAAAACTTTCTCTTCAGATTCAAGCGATTCTCAACGCTCTTTGTCAAGTACTTACTCTCTACAATCTCCTAAATTCTCTTCGCAGAGCTCTTATTCATCACATGATAATTTAGATCTTGTGCTAGATAAGATCTCATGATGTCACACACCGTCTGGTTCATCTTCTTCCAATCCTTTTCTTAAATATTCTCTGGATTCTCTGGTAATTCTAGAGTATCTTCAAGATTCTGTGCGTTCAATACATCCATCACATTGCATCCCCCATGCTAAAGTTATTTGTGCTATCAAACTTTACTACATCGATCTTTAATTGGTGGATTTTACTATTTTCACTGTGGATTAAATCACTTCGGTCATCTCCACCAAATATTCTCAACAAATAACTTCAGAAAAGAATCATCAAATGAGATAAAGTTGAGACTTTACCTCCAAACGGGAAATTAACTCCAAAATCGCACTTGGAGCTCTGATACCACTTGTTGTGTACCTATGCGGAAGCGAAACAATACTTGTTGAGATCAGCATGAGGACATGCTAAGAGATTAATCACAAATATATCACAAATAATAAACAAAAGAGGAAAATAAGGATTTAATGAGGTTCGACAATTTGCCTGCGTCTCAGGGCCGAAGGAGAAGATCTTTCAATGACAAAAGGTTTTCAACGAGATACAGTTGATCACAAAAAGATCTCATATTTATAGCTATAGAAAGGAAATCCAATTACTCAAAATTCAGGCCAAATACAAAATCAGATTCAATTTGAAACAGAATCAGAATTCAGATCGGATTCACGAATTTTACCGCAGAGCTTTCAAAAGCTGACTTTCCAAGAGCAGCTCTGTCTCAGAGCTTTCGAAAGCACTCTAGCGAAGCTTTCGAAAGCTTTGCATCAGCTTTCGTTCGAAAGTTGTATGCCTCCAACAATTTCGCTCCATGCTGATGCTTCTTTCTTCATGCTGATTCTAATTGAATTAAAAACTCTCATTTTTTAGCTTCCCCCCCTGCAGATTCATGCTCATACATCCAACAGGTGATGTAATAATTTTAAATTTTTGGGGCAGGCTTCACAATTATTAGAATTGGACTTGGTAAAGGGGATGCAGTTGAAAACTTATTAGAATAACTTAAGCTTCACTCAAATATATATCCAACAGCTAGTTGCTGACTCTTGTACTTTTAAAAAAACTCTGAGCTAATCCTCAATTAGAAATTTGAGAGTTTCATTTCTCACTCACCTGATGGTTTAAAATTCCACACAACCAATTAAAAACACAAGTCCTTTATGACATTAAAGATTAAGGCCGGGCCATCCCATGTAGATGGATTGATGGAAGGACAAAAAAAAAAAGCAGCACAGTTTTTTGCCTCCAATGTTGTTTGAGAAGTGCTTTTTTTTTTTCCCTCTTTTTTTGAGAAGATTGCCTCTTCCAGTTCTAACCTGAAAGTTTATTCCAAATATATTTTTCTCTTTCTAATTACAAGGTGCCGTGAGATCTTTAACTTTATAACTTGTATTTTGAGATGATCTATCGTTTTATTTGCAGATAAAACTTATATAGTTTGTCCTTTTAGAGAGGTTTAAAATCAAAACATAGATTATTTGTATGCATGATCTCACTTTTTTATGTTGATCTATATGTCCATGTATTAAAATTCTGGTGCTAACGAGTTACTCGAGGTGACAAGAGATAAAGTGCAATCCACGGTGAATAAGACTCGCATGTACTTAATTTATAGTAGTCAAAAATTTGTAGTTAGATTCGACAAATTATTTTTTGTTGGACTTGGAATTCTACCTCAGAGATAACTGACAGAATAATTGTGGACACATCAGAAGTTTCCCTCTGGCATTGCAGCAAAAAGAGGAGTCTCTTATTTTGGCGGCATGCATTGTGCTTGTGTTGAGTTCTGCTGACCGTATCACTCATTCTTTAGCTCTCTAACAGCAGAGGAGAGAGCCTTGCCTCTTAATTTGCAATATTATTCTATAGCTGGCCATGGCCTCTATAAATTATGGGCTGCAAGGGGCACTCACAGGGCATTCTTGCATTGTGGATATTTATCCATAACAAGAAGATATAGAGAGATAAAATAGCAAAGAGAAGGCAATAGAGAGATGGAGATGCGTGCAGTAGTAGATGGAAGAACAACTGAAGAGAGAGAAACTGTGCAGAATAAAGACATTAAGGTGAGCCTTGATGATCACAAGGACAAGGCCCTCTCTCTCTCTCTCTCTCTCTCTCTCTCTCTCTCTCTCTCTCTCTCTCTCTCTCTCTCTCTCTCTCTCTCATGTTTAACTTGTGAACAACAGGAGCCAGGATGGAGGAAGTTTCTTGGTTATGTTGGGCCAGGGTTTCTTGTGTCACTAGCATATCTTGATCCTGGCAACTGTAATTAATTTCTCTCCTCCCTCTTCTTTCTCTTTTCCATTTATAATAAAAAATGTAAGACTAATTGATTATGATGGAACTATTGAACAGTGGAAACTGATCTTCAAGCAGGATCCAATCACAAATATGAGGTAATGAAATTGACATCACAAATGAAATGTCACTGCCTTGGAACAATTTACTCGCTAGTTGCTAACATGATTGATCTTTTTACAATTACAGCTCTTATGGGTCATATTGATTGGTTTGATATTTGCCCTGATCATTCAATCTCTGGCTGCAAATCTTGGGGTCACTACAGGTATTTTATAATTGAACTACCAAATAAATATGTCACTAATTAATTTCACTGTGGCAAGAAATCATCAATTAATGTCATTTCACTCAGGGAAGCATCTTGCTGAACTGTGCAAGATTGAGTACCCAAAGTACGTAAAATTCTGCCTGTGGCTACTTGCCGAGCTCGCTGTCATAGCTGCAGATATCCCTGAAGGTCAGGCCCCTCTCTGTTTCTCTCTAATGCCATGTAATTAAGCAGTGGAATAGTTCATGTATTCATGCATGTTTCCTTTTGATTTCAGTGATAGGAACAGCTTTCGCGCTCAACATATTGTTCCACATCCCGGTATGGTCAGGGGTGCTTATCACTGGATTGAGCACTCTTCTGCTTTTGGGATTGCAAAGATATGGGGTAATTTCATTGCTTTTACTTGAACATCGAAAAATTATCTCGTGTGTTTTTCTTTCCATTGCTACTGTCTAGTTAACTGGAATCTGATTCGAAATAGACTTGACATAAATCTATGTCCCTACAAACCAATGTGAACCATGCTGGCAGGCAGCTTAAACTTTCTGACTGATCTGTACTTGTTCCACATAAATTCTGTTTAACGAATTCAATCGTCTTTCTAGTCCTTTAAATTTGAACTCTAGAAACAATGTTGCCAGATTCACAAGGATCTGTGCAGCGCAGTATTAGAGACATACATTACCTCCTCTTTTACCATGGCATCGGTATATGCTAAACTAACTACAAATATGTGACAGTGACATGAGAGGCTGACCATAATTCATGGGGGATAGGCCTCGCATGCCTACACCGAGAGACAGATATTTGTAGTTAGATCAGCACTTCTCATTTCAGATGTCCCTTCTGCTAGAGAAACTAGGAAAAGAACTTCAGAAGGAACTTGCTTGTGATATGGCCATTATTTTGAGAGAATATTCTCTCCTATACGAGGAACAGGGTATGTAGGTTATGCACCTTATTTTGTCGGTGGCTTGCTTTGAACCTATGACTTCTTCCGTTGCATAATTATTGTATGCCTGCAAAATAGATTTTTTCTTATAACGAGAAAAGAGAGTTTAATTCTCCACCACGCAAATTATTCGAGGCAATATGGATCTGAAAAGTTTTGTGCATAGCTTAAAACAAGTTGTTTCTAAGGTACATATAGCCTTATGTTCAGTTATGAGCTTATTGCACCAACTTAACAGCAACTTCCCTTTTTTTTTCATATGGATATGTCTGCAGTTGTTATATTGAGTGATATACATACTATGCAAGCTTTTAGCATAAATTGCCATTTTGCCGCTCCCGAGCTTCATATTTTCAAAAATAACTAGTTGGCCACTGATAGAGGCAGTTCTCTAATTGCAAGAAGCATAGAGCTTAAGTTCTCCCAGGTTACGGCTAGTTCATTAACACTTCCTAAAACTCTGACTAGGTACTTTTCTTGTAAAAAGAGATTTGTTCTTTTCTTTTTCTTCTTGTTTATTTCTTCTTCTTTCTTTTTTTTTTTTTATGGATGAAAGAGAATTGTTCTTTTCAATCACCCAAACTCGAAAGTATGGATACAAATTGCACATTCAGGATATGCACCCAGCTGCATATGAATCTCCTGTCCTGGAATATCATTGTACAGCCGAAAGTTTCTTTTATTTATTCATTTTCTCTTTATCTAACTACATGATTGATGGATGCGGAGCCAAAACATGTGTCTCATCACAAAGAACACTAGTGTGGCGTAAATGCCACACCTGCAAAATATTACTTAATTACTGACTAAAATTGACTGAATGACCTTGTCTCATTGAACTCAAATAAATAATGGATCAATCTGATTGCTCATTTAATAACTTGAATATTTTCTGGCTCATTCTCGTGTACAAGATTGCTTAAGTAGATGTAGAGATATTATTGTCTAACAATGTTCGCTTCTCCATTTAACAGAATTATGACAAATGTTTGCATAATTATCTGTGCAGATCCGAAAACTAGAGCTTTTGGTGTCTCTTTTAGTGTTTGTGATGGCTGGCTGCTTCTTTGGAGAACTGAGCTATGTAAAACCCCCTGCTGCCGAGGTGGTGAAGGGACTGTTTGTTCCTAAGCTTAAAGGGGACGGTGCCACTGCAGATGCCATCGCACTTGTGGGGCCCTTGTTATGCCGTGAGTGACTGATCTTGCTTTGATGTTGATCAATAAATATAGGTCTCATTTTTCATATTTCTGACAAATATATATAATGAGGAATACTTGTTATGCTTTGATGATAGGCACAACCTTTTCCTGCACTCAGCATTGGTGCTTTCAAGGAAAACGCCTCAGTCCGTGAAAGGAATCAATGTATGTAAAAGCTACGAACACTACATCCATTTCTAGGTTATAACAATTGACGTTTAGATTAGTGTATATTTATATGATACATGCCGTATCCTCAATCGGTCACATTGATAGAACAAAATCAAATTGTGTAGTAATATTATATTTTCTGAGACAAGTTTTATATATCATATTATATATGGTTTGTTTTTGGTTCATAATAGTTTGAATACAAGTCAAATCTGAATTTCTTATATTGAAAAATTAACATCATTATCATAACCGAAACTCTCATCCTATTTCATAGGTTTTTCTAATATTGCCCACATTTAGAAGAATCCACACAGTTTAGTTATATTTGCTAATGTTGATTTGTACCGCAAGGCATGAAAACTATAGAAAGAGGGTGATTTGTTAAAAAATTATTGTGCCTGTTTGTTGGCATGAAACCTATCTTATTACTTAATTATGGAAATTTAATTTCATGCAATAAAGTAATGTCTCCAAAATATTTACGGAAGGTTTTAATTTTCGGAGAAAACTATGAGAATCTCATCCTTAAATGTTTTTTGAGAAAATAAGATGATATTTACAAAGTGTAAAAGGGAAAAGGAGAATTTTTCTCAAAAGAGGAAAAGGGAGGAAAAAACATGAATCTTGATTTCCAAAGTTACCTCAAAGAGTTTGATTCCTGGCTTCTTAGTTCCACTGAAACTAAATATTTAAGCATCTATAATCTCTGGAAGTTTGGCAGAATCTATAGACTAAAGAATGTCGATTAAGTTCTCAGTCCGATTATATACTTCGAGTCATGTTTATGAAATTATGACATCCAACAGTTTCTCATTTTATGATATGCTGGTATCAGGATGCTTGTAGGTACTTCCTTTTGGAGAGTGGTTTCGCATTGTTTGTTGCATTGCTCATCAACATCGCTGTTGTATCCGTTTCTGGCGCTGTTTGCCATGCGCCAAATTTGTCACCAGAGAACATAGAACAGTGCAGCGATCTGACGCTCAACTCAGCATCTTTCCTGCTAAAGGTCGAAATTTATTCTTCACAATAACCATCCTAAATCCTAATAAACAACAATCGAAGTTTATTCATATATATTATGCATCAAATGAGACTAATAGGACAGGGTAGTAGAAAAATACCTATAAGCATCATCATAATGTCAAGAAAAATTTCAATCAGGAGGTCAAAATTGAAGGACAATATTTATGTTTTGTGCCAAAGAAGCTATTTTGTCAGAACTCAGAAGTGCAGTGTATAGAAATGACTTGAGAGGTTAATCTTCCTTAAAGTATCTCTCAAACTTTGAGGAGGGAAAAAAGGGGGGAAAATAGCAGCCAATAAAAAAACTTGTGCATATTCCAACAACTTGCCAAGTTGTATCATAATATATATACATCTCATTATCTTCTTTTTTTTTCCTATTTTTTTTCTTTGACAGAATGTCTTGGGCAAGTCAAGTTCAATAGTCTATGCTATTGCTTTGCTAGCTTCCGGCCAAAGCTCTACAATAACTGGTACATATGCTGGACAATACATCATGCAGGTACTTATCTAAGAGAGAAAGCTTAAACCAAGTATTTTTGCTTTTTTTTCCCCTTGCTAATTGAGGCCATAACTTCCTTTATTACATGTCTTGGATCATTTGACTGTTTCTGAGCAAGTTCAGTAAATTATATATGCAGGGTTTCTTGGACATCAAAATGAGAAAGTGGCTGAGGAACCTTATGACCCGCTGCATTGCAATCGCCCCCAGCCTCGTTGTCTCCATCATTGGTGGCTCTTCTGGTGCTGGACGTCTTATTATCATTGCCTCAGTATGTACTCTTTATGAACCATTGTCGAGTCTGGACCGATAAACTTGCAACTACAGGTCTTGAACAAAAAGTTACCCAAACTTTCCCAAATTAGTAGTACGGGAACTTAGAACAAAGCAGCACCTGCAGGCCATCTCCTTCTAACTCACATTCTATTTAGCAGCATCAGGAGATATTTCTAGGAAAATCAATTAAAGCAGCTGTTGTAAGTTTTCTTAGGAACTTAGAAGAGTCATATACTTGATTACAGAGAGAGCTATTAATTAATAATTAAAAAGGATCGCTGTTCTGAAAGTTTACTCTCTTTTGGGTTGAATTCAGATTCGTCCAACTGGAATTGTACCCTTAAAAAACTCCGATAATTTGATCTTCTTCTAAATTTTTATTGTTATGGATATTAATAAAGATGCTCAATTCTAACTTGAACTTAATATGTGCAGATGATACTCTCATTTGAGCTTCCATTCGCTCTTATTCCCCTACTCAAATTCAGCAGCAGCCGAACCAAGATGGGACCACACAAGAACTCGATTTATGTAAGTTTTCTCATTGTCTCGTTGCCAAATGTTGTGAGAATGATTCTACACCAAGGCCGGCACTGAAAAGTGCCTTCGCAGAACTCTACAATAATAAAAATGCTTCCATCACATTGGGTGAGAAAGCTAAGTGTAACTAAAAGAATCAAGAAAGCTCACACGTTCTTGCACTTACAAAAATAGTATGCACACAATACTCGAACCAATAAGGATCCGATAAAAAAAAAAAACCAAGTATGGATCAAGTTGTCAACTCAGACACATATCTTTCTTCTCTTCGCCAACTTGGTCTTACATGTCAATGTGCAGATTATTGTCATTTCTTGGATCCTTGGAACATGCATAATAGGGATTAATATCTACTATCTGAGTACTGGCTTGTCGACTGGATCATCCATAACAGCCTGCCAAAGGTTGCCAATGTTTTTATCGGCATCATTGTCTTCCCTCTCATGGCGATCTACATCCTCTCTGTACTCTACCTGACCTTCAGAAAGGACACTGCCGTGACCTTCATCGCTCCATCTGACTTGACTGAAGTCGAGAAGGGACTGCACAACTCCGAACGACTGAGGTCGTACCATATAGAGAGACCTTGCAGATTCCCTTCCCACAGTGACATGCAACATTGAAGAAGCATATAAAATATGATGATTAAAGGAAGAAATTCAGCATAAGGGGTACGAATTACAAATAATGGGACTGAAACTCATGGGGTTTCCTGATTTGATACCCGGCAATGCTTTGTCGAAGTTGTTGTTAGTATATGATGCCAGTTATGCGAGTTATGTGTTCATACAGATGATTTTTATCAGTTGAGCCTTGTATAACATATATAATCTCAAACGTCATGGACCAACTGTAAACTAGTGCTTTGTATCGTGCAAGGGAAGATCAATGGTAAAGTTAGAGATATTTTGTGTAATTTTCTAGGGTTTCATTGG
>JAVJIF010013607.1:0-95003 GCA_038442645.1 Agave tequilana | reverse complement strand
TCTCACGTTTCAAACGTTGCAACTCCTCCTATTTTAACACAGGCTGTTACAGAAGGTAACAGAAATCACTCTCGCAATCAAGAGTATAATTCAGGCCGTTATGAAAGAATCACAACATAGATCATGCGGTTATTAATCCGCATGAACACATTGCCAATGAAGACTCCCCAGTATATATACACTGGGAGATCGGTGATGAAAAGGAGGCCAAGACTTCTCAGGAAGGCTGATACCACCAACACTTCTCTACAAGAATCCACCATCAGAAAAAAGAAGAGATCAGACCCTAAAGATCTAGAGAATCCTCCTCCTCAAATCACTGTCTTTATATAATGGGACTACCACAGAGTTCTACCTCTGCAGAATTCACTATAACTTCTTGAAATAGTGAATCTTTCTATCCTCCCCGTGGTTTTTCCAAATTGGGTTTTCATATAAAATTTGTGTCTTTACATTGCTTTATTATCCTTTCTCACAAATCCTACTCCCCTAGGAATTTACCCCTACACAGTCCCACTTTCCACATGAATGGACACTAATTATTAGGGAAATCCCTTAAATCCCAACAGACGTGCAAAAGAAAAATTTATTCTGGTTTAGCAGAACTAGACACAATAATCACTTGCTATAAATTATTTTGATATAAAATTAAGCATATCTACATCACTCCATAGCTTTGTTTGTATTATTTTACACATATCTCCTTTAATGTATGGAAAACCCATTGATCTTGTGGAAAGACAAGAAAATAGTTTCACATATAACCTTAAGATGTCTTAATATAAGCATCTAAGCGATAGAGTTTGATGTTGACTGTCAAAGATAATAATGATTTATCATCCTAACATATTGCAAATAACCCATTCACCCTCTCATTAACAGTTATGATTTATCATTTTAACATGTTGCAAATAACCTCATTCACCCTCTCATTGATAGTATTATATATCATCCTAACATATTGCAAATAAACACATTCACCCTCTCATTACCTTCAAATAAGCTTTTGAGTTGCACCAACTGTGTCTGAATGCGATGTCCATTCGTTCCCACAAAAAATGAACCTTATGCTAAAGTCTCACTTATAAGTTACTACATACGCTCCTTGATTGCAACTTTTTATCGAAATCCTTCTATTAATGAAATCTTATCTGAATACGTAGTTTGCAAGGTGACTAATAATTGCTTCACATGTGCCACAATAAATTGCCTTTTAATTTGAGAAAGTAGGTGATTCTATTTCTAGGTCACACTTTTATGTATCACCTTGCCTTGTCACAATTAACAGGATATGGACATGCATTTTTATTCTAACTGTCATGTATATATGCATGTTGAATGGAAGAAACAAACTTGTCCAAGTGATAACTTTCATCTATATATTTTTAATCTATCTTGACTATGGCAGATGCCTGTTGACTTAATTCTGGCAGTGTAATTTGTGGCAGCATCACCTTTTACATGTTTGAAGGATCCCACAAGGAAGTGAGAGAAACTCATGCACTTTCCAAGTGGTATAACAGATTCTCTTGGCCGCATTCTGTTGCTGGACTCTCAGGCACTTGTTGTTGTGTGGTTATGGAAGGTAATCTTTCTCAATTGAAGACTTCCTTTTACCGTCTTAATTGATGCCATACCAAAGCTCCTTTCTAGGGATATCGTGATGCATCCTGCCTTTTATGGAGACGTTGGTGAACAAAGATAGGGCCTCATCAAGTTCCACTTACTATGAACATACCAAAGTGACTTGCTTGTGTCTAGCAATTCATGCACCTCAAAAGGAATAATTGAGGTATCACTGTTATTTCTCGGCTTGCAGCTTTTTTGTGTTTTTTGTAATTGATTTTGGTAATGCCACTAAATACTGTATCATCATCATCATAGTCAAATTCCTTGCAAATTTTTACAAGAATTCATGAACCACCCAGACACGAAGAGATTGGTTTTCATATGAGTGACTAGACAAACTAATTATGATTTCATATGAGTCGACTAGACAAACTAATTATGATTTATATGTAAATTCGAAAAGTTTGTATATTTTCTGTGAAATTCAGTTTTTTAGAATAACCATATGTGCCGACCAGGTTTTGGACTCTTTACCCTTTGATCAAATATTAGTGCCTTTACAACTGTTCCAAGTTGTTACTTGTGTTAAGCCCTTATAAATTTTCCTTAAATAATGGTACAAAGTCTGTGCCATATACTTGTATACTAAATTCTGGAGTGTTGTTGAGTAATTTGTGAATTGTCAGGGTCTTTATTGAATTCGAAACTTTTGATCCTCCTGAATTTCCCTAATGCCAAACCTTTGCCTGTGACTATCAGCAACCTAATTATTATTTCCTTTTACCATCAAGTGCGTCTGGCTAAGGCACACGTTTAGTCGAGAAGGTTGCAAAGAACAGCATAATCAATCTTATGACAAACAGCTAATTTGATGCCAACTAACTATCTTATTGGAATCGAGTTAATGGGGAAGGGCGCAGCTTGCTGAAATTGGAAGGATATTAGATGGCACAAAAAACTTATAGTTTTGTAGTTTAAGCTCATATAACCAAAGAGCTATGTAGCATGGATACTAAGTCAAAGACACGTACCATGTCAAATACTTTTTGATACTTTAAACTTATTTGGTACCCGTCAGATGCTCCTCTTTACGTGTCCAATAATTTACACAATATCCTAAATGTATCAGACACGTATCCTAGACATAAGCAAAACTACATATTTAAACCCAAAAAAAAGAAGAAGAGAAAAATCTAGTTTTGAACAAAGTGTTTATGACTCTATTACTCATAGATGCGTTACATTTATATAAATTTATCTAGTTTCTCAATAAGAATGTTCACATAATCATTGATTTATCATTTATATAACTCAAATTATTTCATAATCTTCTCAGATATTGTATTCTTTTAGTGTTTTAGCCTTTCAAATTCATGCTATAGGTAATGATAATTAAGGGTATAGACAAGTACAAATTAGTTACATTGTGTTTTTATGCATGCATGATGCCATATTGTTATCTTGTATTCATATGTGTGCATAATTAAATGTGTGTATGTCTATAGACACAAAAAACACAATATGTGCATGTAATATTTCGTTGTTTCATTTCATACGTGTATCCTCTATCCTGTGTCCATGCTTCACATAGGAAGCAACTTTCTAAAGTTCTTCAACACTTCGAGTCTAGATGAAGAGATTTCAATATGATTTTCGTGGGGCCTATATAAATCCATATGATCAACTCCAACTCCAACAACATCAACGGAGTCCTTATCCCAAATATTTGGAATCACTCCATAAATGTGTTTTCTCCATTCAGCCTTGTTGATAACCATCTTCTGTGTTAACAGCTACAATATTCTTTTTTACCTCATTCATGACCATCTAGGAGACACCCTAGGTCTGATCTCTCCATTACCTATCTCCAATCCTATCACACATCCTCCGCAATGTTCACTCCATGTGTGTTAAGATTTTGGTGTGTAAGGGCTAAGTATGCAAGAGATAATTATGTATTAAAATTTGTCCTGGGAAACTATCATCCACAATAGCATTAGAGTTGGGTTGGATGATAACGGTGCCATGACTGCAACATGTGAAATAATTGAGAGAGAGTGGATAGAGTATAGCAACAAGATTGAGAATTTCTCTTACAAAAGTTTCAGCATTGCACGATCCTTCCTCATTGTTCATTGCAAAAAAATCAGTCAAAGTATGTACAGAAAATTTCTCTTCTATCACTTTCAAAATTAAATTCACATAACTGATTTAATGCTAGTCAAATCAGGTCTGTTTCAATTACAGACTGTATTAGAACTCTTTTATTTACTCTCTATGAATTGAAACTACAATGTGCAAGGCTCATTATTAAGACAAAATTCTGGAGATTTCATGTGTTGACTTCATTGTGCAAGTATTGTAAGATGTAATTATGGAAATTTAGTATGTAATATGCAATTAAAACTTCTTTTGGTGGTTACATGTTGTTCAACATTGCGTCCATGATTAATCTTGTTCAATTATTTTGAAGTTGAACCACTTGAAACTGACGTTCTTGTTTGGTGGAACGTATTTGGTGGTGTTAATATGTAAAGAAGAGTCAAGTTATAGCACCAGATGCTAGTTAATAGTTTTTGTCTACATACATAAAGAGCACTATGCAATCCCGCTCTTTGTTAAACTAATGATTCATTTTCCTAATGCATAAATAAACCGTACACGCAACAATTATTATACCCACTCCACTAGGTACATTATTTCCAACATTCAATCATACACAATTACATATTTACAGAATGAAAGGGATTAGATTTATTTTCATAAACAACTACTTGGTATCAGAAAATCAAATTTCCTTCCTGTGCTAACAATGTTCCTAGTATCATCACCGAATAACCCGTAACCCTTGCAAGCAGCACGCTTGTACTTAGGGCAACCATAAAATTGAAGTCCATTGTTCTCTCCTTATTTCCAAGCACAAAAGCTACATTGTAAATCACAGTAAAAATCTTTAATGGTCCACTTGATGCTACATTTTCTCAAATATGGCTTCCCATGAGATATGTGAAGGTGAGAGGGATTAGCTGGAGGGATTTGGGAGAGAAAATTAGAGGTGACTAGGTGTGAAGTTGGGAGATAAGGTAGGCTGAGGAGGGAGAGGAGGTGTTGTGGGTTGCTTGTGGGGTTGGTTTGGGAAGATGGGGCATTGAGAATTATTTAATCTAATTTCCTATTCATAAAGATTTTGGAGCTCATGCACCCAGAAGAAAGCCAACCAACCTTTTCTATTGCAATGAAGGATCTATAGGCGTGAAGCAAAGAACAACTGGAAATAATTGTATAGACTTTGTTTTATACATAGTACCTTGATTCTATGATTATGGTACAAAAAGGTACATTCCAATCATTTGAAATGATCTGTAAAAGCTATAGTTAGTACCAAGAATAGGACATTATATGAATCAGATAGGCAGAATCAACAACACAGATGATTGATGTCATCTTGCCGATAATACAATCTTGAAACAAGATATATGTACATGCAATTAGCGGTACTTCACAAGTAACTAGAGAATAATAGATGTGAAGTGCAGAAGCAAATAGGCTAGTGTTAGTTGCAATTGGACCACCGATATTACACACAGATAAACTTTGGATTATTTTCAACAGGTATGGAAGATGAGAACTGGACCGCTCCTTGTTGTTCAGTGCCCAAAAGGAAGCAGAATTCTGCAGCCATCAACTAGGTCTCCATCATCTACTCAATCATCCTACATTCCCCTGGAGGTTTTTTTTTGTTAAACGGAGGTTCTGGACAACTGTCTGTTTGGAACAGATCTAGGTTGAAATTAACTTCATCCAGTTAAGCAAATATCTCCAACTTCGCTTTCTCCATTGCAGAACATCTATAGCTAAGATTTATACAGTATTGATAGTATTTGTGTCCAGTTTTTTCCCTTGTTTACTATGAGACTGTATCATCTTATGTAGTAAAGCATAAATGGAAAGAAAAAGGAAAAGCAGAAAAAAAATGAATGAAGAGCGAGTTAATTATTGTACTTGTAGATTGTTTTTATCTTTCTATTTCTCCGAGCTTCTGAAGAATTAACTATTTGATCGGTCCATTGTTGATCTTGTTTGTTGAATTCTTTGTCCAAAATATGGATTGAGGTTCATGGATCATTCGTGAATTCTCTGCCCAAATTAGGGAGTTGAATTTGGTCACCCTTGTGTAGGAAAATGTTCGGTGGGTTGGTGAGGAACTGATCAAACAGTACAGTGCTTTGTCTTCAAGAAGGATATTTCTTCTTGATGACATATGCAGTTGCCTGAGTCTTATCAGCTACCTACTCTTCTTGCTGTAGCAGGCTGCTAGAAATTTTCTGGGCTAGGGACCACTGTACTACGACTTGTCTTGATATTATGCTAATCAAAATCTAATATAATTTTAACAATTATTTGGAAAATTGAATATAATTGAAATGTACTAGTCAATTAATATGAAATATTGACTTGTACTTCAACTCTCGAGTAGAAATAATGCACATGCCTAGTGTTCTTGGACCAAATCAAAGTAATAATTGGTTCTATGCATTGATGAGTTTTCTAAGTGGGTTTCTGATCTTGAGCACTTGAAGTTATTTTTTTTTTCCCAAACAAATTAGTATTGAGCACTTGAAGCTAATATGTAACAGGGATTTTTCAGCTTTTATATGATTTTTTTTTTTCTTATTTAAGTTCTTGTGTCTTCTTTCCTTCAAATTTATCAAAAATGTCATTAGAGAAATGGACTGTTGCACTATGATTGATAATGATATATTAGTCTCTAACTCTGCCTTGCTGCATTTTCTGCCTAAGGACTTTGACAATCTTGCTTTCTATCAATGAAAATACAAGACTAATAAATCTTAATGTCAAAATCAAGAGTGATTGGCTTATTGTCAATATATTAGTTAAATGGATAAGATTTGCTCTAAGCTCTTGGATGATTTATTTGCTGATTCTTAGGCAAGCAGTGGCAAATGCATGATGTTTTTTCAGTGTGAGTGTAAATGTAATAAGAATTTCAGTATGAGTGTAAATGTGAAGTAATATAACAAGAGGAAAAAAATTAAAAAATAATGTTGCATCTATCCACAAGGTTTGAACTTGCGACCTCTAATAACTTAAAGTTATATGAACTTGTGATCTCCAATAACTTAAAGTTACAAGTTGTCACTTGAGTTAGAGCTCAAAAATGTCTTTGTGTAATAAAGATAATCTAAAAAAATTAGATTATATAGATAAAAAAAATAAAATTGTACATATTATTTTATTATTTTATAAAATCTCGAGTCCCTCCTGTAGACAAGGAATAATGTTAGCTGTTCAACTTATCATCATTAACAAAAGAACAAGAGTCAAATGTGGGAACTGCTCAATCCCTTTGACTGCGCTACAGAGAGACAATGTTCGGATTAATCAATCACGGCTTTTTTCGTTGCCGCATTTTGGCTTTTTTCGTTGCCATATTTTGACTTTGAATGGAATTGTAATGTTCTATTGTTCTGTCTTGTGACTTTTCTGCTCGCTTGGTGTGACACAAGCCTGAATTTTCTTTACAGGTTAAAGAAAAGGCACAAAAAAAAAGACAAAAAAATGGAAAAAATGCTCGTTGGGAATGTTAAAATGAGTTTAAAAGATGGTTTATTTAAAAGACGGCCAATTTAGCTGAATGGCATGTTCAAGAGCAAGAAAGTTTGCTGTCTTTGGATAAACTTGTACTCACTTTTTTGAATATAGCACTCTATGTTTTCAACACATTAGTACCTTGAAGTGTTGAATGTGATAATTTAGCTATTGGAGAAATTTTGAATTATGAAAGAAGTTAATCATAGCAAATTTTAGTTTCTTTAAGAATTGCTATGACCAATTTTTCTGATATAAGAGATTTTTTTTGGGTGTAAATGGCATAAATGCATAGTAAATTCACAGTGGCGGTAGAGGTAATGGCGGTGACGGTAGAGGCAATATGATCTGATGGCAGTGATAGTAAGTGTGACGATGATTGTGAAATATCAATAATTTGACAGAGGAAGTGACGACAATGACAATGTTTGCAACTAAGAAAATAAAACCAACCTTGGACCAGTTGGGTTTAAGAAAGACAAAATTTTGAGTTTTAATTGATAAAAGTTGTGATTTAGAGAACAAAATGCAGGACAAAACACCTATCTCGACTAATACTAATTTCTTAAAATGCAAGGCGAGAAAACACATGACTAAACGTTTATCTTGAAAAACCAATACGGAGTGCGTTTTTGAAAATGGAATTTGCTAACACCAATAAATATATGCCATCCAATTGGTTCATGCCATTTATGTCTACAATCTATGTAGAGTTGGACAACAACATAAGAATAATGTCTTTATCTAGCAAGACGACGATAGCCTGCGGCCTTTGATTCAAAGTCTCCATGAGAGAGAGAGAGAGAGAGAGAGAGAGAGAGAGCACTAGTTAGGGTAAACTAATTAGAGCCAGTACATATATAGTATTTTTGTTGTTGGACCACAAACCAACACCAAATTGATTAATTTGGAGTTTGTGCTGTTTGGTAATGAATCGTTGTCTATCAAGAAAAATACGTACAAAGCAATGGCAAAAATTTGTCCCCCGAGATTCTCCAATCGCGATAAAAGAAGCCCCAAATGTCAATTCCATGCATTTACGTTACGCAAAAAAACAAAAAGGGTTCCTCTCTGGTTGCATGGGAATCTAGAAAAATGCTCATCTCTCCTCTCTGCTTGAGAGACCAAGATGCATATCCTCTCTCAGTGTATATCAGCGGATCCAGGATCTCAAAGGAGGGGACACAAAATTTTAAAGGAAGAAGAAAAATTGACATGAAAGTAAAAGATTCTAAATCAAAATATAAATGCCGCAGAGTTCAAACCTCGCAAAAAGAACCCACACTAATATTCAAGTCTCTTCTAAATCACTCAGACACATTGACAATATGATTGTAAACTACTGCATACATTAATTATAGAGTTTTGTAGTTAGGGGCACAAATTATAGGGCTAAAGCCTTTTTAGGCCGGCGCTGTCACGATTCACCTGCAAACTAATCTTTCTCCAGGCCTAAAGATTATGTCACTTGTATTTGTCAAATGCTGCTAGAATAAATACACTCCATACTTTATGATCCTTTGCAAATATGCTTGATAAGATTCACCTGCAAACTAAATCAAATCTTTTGTCACTTGTATTTGCTAAATGGTGCTAGAATGAACATACTCCATACTTTATGATCCTTTGGTTGTGTGTGTGTGTGTGTGTGTGTGTGTGTGGGGGGGGGGGGTGGGGGGGGGGGGGGGGGCACGTCCCCCCAATCTTTTTCCATGCCCAAAGACTGTGTCACTTGTATTTGCCATGCTGTTAGAATGGACACACTCCATACTTTATGATCCTCTGCAAATATGCTTGGTAAGAAGGTATAAACACGTACGCTTTTATCCTAAAATCGTATAGTGTTAGAAATGCGTTTGACATGCATACCAAATACAAGTGTCATATGCACCTTTAAGAATTCATTGCACGCGTGATCGTGTCTGTGAAATATAAAATATATATTTTTATTATATTTCTTGAAAAAATCAGCTTATTGCACTACATATATGATACTCATTTGATGCTCCATCTTTAATAAATGCTAATGAGCTTGGCATGCCAGTCTTAATTAGTGCCCAACATAGTACCATATTTGTAGCACAATTAATTAGCATGATTTTCATGAAAAAAAGTTTCATAACATAATTCCAGGAATGTAGAAGAAAGTTTTTTTTTTTTTGAGAGTACGGGAAGAAAGAAAATTGTTATATTATGTCTATGTATAGTTTGAGCCCTACAAAAGTAAAAGAATCAAAAGAAAACAAAGCCTAATACATTGGGTGGGTGGGGTGGGGTGGGGGAGTTGGGGGGCGGGGGGCGTGGGGGGAGGGGGGTGGGGAAGGGTCGTGGGGCGCGGGGTGGACTTCACACAAGGTAACGATTCTTTGCGATGGTTTGACAACTATTCAGTACCCTCGATAAATTCATTTCATTTTACTTGGAAAAATTATCTTTAGACCCCTGAAAAAAGATCTAGGTTCTTAAAAAACCCTAGTACTTTTTTGCTTTCCAAAAAAAACCCTAATCAATTTCCCATGCTCAGACCTTGTCCCAACAAAAATGCTCAAATCTTGTCCCATAAAAAAGCAATATAAGACAAAATAGTTTTTTAATCCTTATATTGCCGCTTTAAATTAGATCAGGACATACTGACGCAAGCAGACATGTGAGACGATTAAATGCGTCTGACGTGCAGAAAATGTGCTAACTAAACTGTCCACATGTACAATGAAATTGTCCACCTGTAACTGTATTATAAGATTTTCTTTAAATACAGCTTTGAATTATGTGAGATTTATGAGTCTTGAAGTTTTAATGGCATTTATGCTGGTAATATATAATGGTCTTATATCTTTAATATGCTATTTTATGAAAAGTGTGTACTTTTTATAGTATTTAACTAGCAAAATAAAAATAACAAATATTTTATTTAGATTTTTCTTCTTGTAAACACATTCCATTGTTGTTTTTTCTTTACTTTTAGGCTATATTTTTTATAAATTAATTTTTTGAATTCTGCAACAGTATTCTCGCTAATATGAGAATAAAAAATATATTTAACTATAAGACAGAAAGTTTTATGAAAGGTAGGCATATTGAATCAAAATTATACCAACTTGTATAAAAAGACAAATATACTGATATAAAAGATAGAAAATTCATCATAAAAATAAATATACTGAACTGAAATGCAAAGGTACACATCTTATATAAAGGTAGACACACTAAACTAAAATATATTTAGCAATGATATATATTGAAGTAAAAGGTAGGCAGTTTTATATGAAATATAACATATTAAACTAAAAAGCAGACAGTTTTATACGAAAGATAGGCATATTAAACTAAAAGGTGGACAATTTTATACGAAAAGTAGACATATTGAACTTAAAGGTGGATAATTTCTAACAAAGGTAGATATATTGAATTAAAAGGTGAAACGATTTTATATGAAATATAGACATATTAAATTAAAAGTGGACATTTATACGAAAGGTAGACAGTTTACGTAAAAAGTAAACAGATTGGACAAGAAAGCAAATAGTTTACGTGTATGCGAGACTCTTCATATTTCTCTCTTTTTTTTTTGAAGGGACCTGATTTCTTGAAAACTTTCAACACCTCAAATATTACAAAAAGATAGTTTTTTTTCATAAATAAAACTTCAGTCTTCCATCTATCCATGCTCAATGAAGAAACTGAGGTTTACTTTGTAAAAAGAGACATCTACAAAAAGAGATACCTTCACATCAACCCTTAATTGTGTGATATAACCCGCAATGAAACAAAGGGAGTTGGAGGAGATAGAGAGAGAAAAAAAGAAGGAAAGAATAATTTTTTTCTAAATCTTTGGTATATTTCTGAGTTGAGAGATGGAGGAAAAAATAGAGAGAGAGTGATTTTTTTGGGTTATCTTCTCAGACCTAAGAGATGGAGAAAATGAGTTTTTTTTAAAGTCTTTGGGTTTTTTCAGTGAGAAATAGAGAAGAAGGAAAGAAAACATGGATTTTTTTGAATTTAGTTTCTCAGATCTAAAAGATTTAGCAATTTAGAAAATAAGAAATGGAGAAATTTGGATGGATGAATTTTTAGATCATTGAGTTTAAAAGGACATAAGTTTTTTAAATTAAAGATATAGAAAAGAAAAAAAAAAAGAAGAAGAAGAGATATGAAGAATGATGGGCTCTTTGGATTATTTTAGGTGAAATATGAAGAAGAAGAAGAGGAAGAGGAAAATGAGATTTTTAGAGTTTAAATTTGAGGAAGAAGATAAGAGAAGAGAATGAAAGTGGGAAGGTATAACGAGAAATTTATCTCACCGCTTTGTTGGATTTGCAGTTTTGGGTGCTAGATTTGACGAAATTTTCTTTGATTTTCGACTTTAACCAATTGATTTGTAGAAATTTATTTTACTGGTTTTCAATCGATTTTATCTTCTCTGATTTGTCTCGATTTGCCCTGATTTTCTGATTGGAATTAATTCTGAATTAAATCAGAATTTTAATGGGTTTTTGGGATCGTTTGTCTTCCTCACCTTTAGTAATGGGCCTGCATATAAATTAGATAATAAATAGGATTAAAAAAGACTTTATTAGATAATTATTATGAGAATGTGACAATAAATATGCAGATTCAGCGATCGATCACACCCCCATACCTATCTTTTGCTCGTCTTCAAGTAAAATAACAAAACTAAACCAAAGATTATTAGACCACTTTCGCAGGTTACCCGATTGCACTGAGAGTGTGCAACAAGCCGTTAAGCCTCTGGGTTTCCCCTAGAGGACGAGTTTTGTCTCGTGAGGATTTTCAGTGGATTACACCCACAAAATTCATCAGGAAAGAGAAACAAAGTATTAGTATTTTGAAAATACAGTTTATAAGAGAAAAATATTTGAAATATAATTGTAAGAATTAAGTAATCTATAAGTTATAAGAAAACTGAATTTTTATTCTTAAGCTTGGTCTTAATTCAAAAACTTGTTATCAATCAAAGCATGGAGTCAAACTGTATTTCTCATCTAATCTATTATTTTACCCTAAGTCATATACATCTGTGTGACCGTGAAATTTTGACTCGGGGTTTTTTAACTCTAACTCTTATGCCTTATTATTTTTTTCTCTTTTATTTTTTTTGTGATATTATTTCTTAGTTCTATTAGAGTTTCTGCTCATGTAACGAACATTTAATCAGTGACTCCCAATCCAAACGGTCTTAGAGTACCGAGTGAGAAAACACCCCAAGGACTTAAGGACTCAAGTACATAAGGCACAAAACTAAGGATTTTATTATATGAACCACTTTTTGGTGTGAATACTTATGCTTTATGAGGCATAAATACCCATTTTAATTAGAGGATATATATATATATTCTTTTTCTTTTTCTCTTTTTTTTAATAAGGCATAAGAATCTTTGTTTTTAAACCCTAAGTATGTAAGTGTATAAAGCATGCATATATCATCAAGATAAAATCAAGACTAAATTACTTTTTCAAATTTTCTTCCTAACCTTGGAAATCAAACAAATAATTTTATTTTGATCAAGTATAAGAAATCCTCATTATGATTCTCCTATTCCTTAAAATTGACTTAATTTCTTACAAAAAAAATATGTCAAAGTATTGTTTCTATTTTCAAAAAGTTTTTAAAAATAAAAAATGTTAATACTATTTTTCAAAAATAAAAGAAAACCTAAGTTATGTTAGAAATCTCCCTCGCACCTATCTCATGCATTATCCTTAATGCATGAAATTAATGCATAGATGCATGAAAAAGAAGAAAGGGAAAGAAAAAATTACCTTAAGGTGGTGTTCCAACTCACTCAAATACATGAGTGAGGAGTGTAGCTATTCACACTCGCAAAATTGCTTAATACACCAACTTTTTAAGAATAAAAGTTATTGAAAAGTTATAACCTTAAACCAAAAGATTAAAATAGATATTGATTAACTCTAATATTATAACTAATGAAAATACTTTCCTAAACACACACTAATAATTCTTGAATACACCAACCAAAATCATATTTCTAATTAATCATGCTTCCTTTTTATTCTTTAAATATATGTTTCTTTTTCACCAACACAAGCCCTAAAGAATTTCTAAGCGTCTATACCATCAAAAATTGCCACATTGATGATAGCTATGGACAAACAAATAATGTCATGGGAGCATAACAAATAATCAAAAAGTAAGTTTCCCCATATAGTTTATTAAATTAATTTTTTTTTGAATTTTCATCGTTACTAGTTTGATCAACGAAGTCTCAACAAAATCTATGCACCAGATGCTTGATTTAAAATTTGTAGCAAAGAACCGTGTTCTCTTATGTACAATAGTGTTCTATTGCCCAAAGTCTATACCGTATTATCTGAATAAAGTTTGGACCCCTATAGTCAGAACAAATTTGTTTGTTTTATTCTTCTCAAAAAAATTGTGCATTCTATTTTCTCTTATGTCTCAAAAATTTATACTGATGAATAGAAAAATAACTAAATAATATTAAGTTAATGTATTCAAATAAAGGATGAGATTATAAATTGAGATATTGTCATTTTCTTTTGATCTATTTAAAAATAGTGAGCTTAATGAAAATATTTTTTGCTAATCTGTACAATATAAACATAAGATAATAGAACACATAAAAATCAATTTAATGCGCTTGACTTTTAGTACCATCCTCAATTAGATGTGTTCTATTCTAATGCATTAAAATCTTATTTTTTTGAAAAATTCGTTTCTTTTAGTGTATTTAACTCAGATTCTAAGTATTCTCTTATTTTAGGTAAAAAGTTTGTTAGATTACTTAGTTGTCTTTTATTTGTTATTTTATAGTCGATCGAGCTTTTGATTTAGGTATTCCCTTTAATTCTCGTATTTTTTCTGTAAAAATAGTTTTTATTTGTCTAATCATGTTAGTTGAAATACATTAACAATGTACTGAGAAATATGTGTGGATTAGATGTAAACCTCAAACCAGCTGAAAACATCAAACTTACTTCAAGGCCATTTAATTAATCTCTAACTGTATAATTAACACACTGTAAGAGAGAGGAGAGATGATTGTTTTGTTGAGGGAGGAAGGATAGGGGAGAATTGGTATTTTAAAAAAATATTTGATTTAAGATGGAAAAAGATAGTTTAGAAAAAGTGGGAAGTGTGATAAACTAAACGGATATACTTATCTTACTTTTTATCTTATCTACAACAAAATTAAATGTGATACATACTATGAATATTATTGTGTACATATCTTCATAGTATCCATTGTCATTCAGTTTTTATAACAATGGATTACACGAGTCAAACATTGTACATGAGCCGTTTAGTTAAGGGTGAAACTGAGGAAGTGAAGAAGTGAGGAAGGGGTAATAGTTCCTTTTAAAATTTGAGAATTGGTTAGTAATTTTTCAGTGTTTGAATATTATTAGGAAGTGTGATTTGAAAAATGTTATGTCTTTTTCGGTGTTTAGATGATAATGTGGTGGAAAAGTTGACCACAAAGTTGATCGTAAAATAATATTAAAATAAAAATTAATTAAGAAAATAAAAATTGGACTGTAATTAGAATGTAAGTGAGATTTACATGAGCAAAAAATTAACTGTTTTGTGTTACAACTTATTACAAATGAGATTTACATGACCACAAATTAACTGTAGCATTCTGAAAGTGAGAAAATGGTTGTGTAAAAAAGAAAAGAAAAAGAAAAAAAAATCATTTTCCTTTTTCAGTGTTTAGATGAACACAGAAATAAGAAAAGACACTTTTCACTTCCTCACCTCCACCCAATTCCTTGATTCCAGACAGCCCCAGAAGGAACTCTTAAACCGAAACAAAGGGAATTTAGATCCAGTATTTCTTATATTATCTCTATTCATATTATATGAGTAAATCAACTTATAATATTCTAATATGTACACAATACCCACACAATACAATAAGCATCATGCATCCACACACACAAGAACCAAGATAGAATGTCCTGTAGCCCTGTCTCACCTAAGATTCTCCTATGATCTCCATAGTTGACCTCTCTTCGCCCAAGGCTAAGTTTCTATTGATTAATCAACACAGCTATTTATTTATGTGTTAATTGATTAATTAGGGGACACCCCAAATGGTTAATGAATATGTTATTGTTGTTGTTAATTATCTCCAACGCAGCAGTGTCTCTCACATGCATGCGACGACATACATATGTTCTCAATTCCTTGCAAGCTGCAGAAAGTAAATTGTTGGACGGTTGGGAAAAGGATTGGGAAGAAAACATCCAAAGAAATTCTAAGTATTCTTCTCCCTCTTGTCATTTTTTGTTTTCATTATTAGTTATATATTATTGTTACTTTCACTCATCATCTGACTCCCAAAGTATTCCATTTTCTTTGTTTGGAGATGGGTGGATAAAATTACACTGAGTGTCACCTGCTCTCTGCCAAGAAATCACATGGGAGCTGGTACCAATAGCTCATTGGATACATGCATTGGTGTAGAAAAAACTGAATAATGACAAGAACCACACATGCTCCGAGCTGAGTAAAACAACAAAGTTGAATGACAAAATGCTCTCTTGAACTGTAATGGGGATATTGTTAGCACACCCCACTATTTACCAGCTGCTCCAACAGTGGGACTCATAGTATTAACTATTAAGGTGTGATGTATGTGTCACTTCAAAAACTTGATATTTATTAGTGTGCAACTTAGGAAAAGTAATCTTGGAGAGTAATGATCCAAGATAACTTCTGTACCCTTGTTATTTTTGAGAGAAGAAAACCATTTCCAACAATGGTAATAGATCAATCCTCAATGGTGTTAGCTCGACAATTTCTTAAATTACTTATAGTGTCAGGGAAATGTGAACTATGATGCACCGATTCTTCTAAACAGGTGATGTATCTGTGTCAGATATGTATCCAAAAAATCAACGATTCTCACTGAATACTTATTGGATTCTTGTTGGATACTTCCATATAAATTCAACATGTATTTAGTTTAAAACAACAATAAAATGTAAACCGGATGCTTTACAAGTTCATCCAGAAATGCTTTTAACTTTACAATGCGCTAATTTTATGCACTTTCTCTTTCTTCTTAACTTTTCTCAAAAGTGTTCCAACATTTTTTCTCTATGATCAAATTATAAATTATCATAATTATATATAAAAATATATAAATAATACTACTTAGTTGTCGCATCCTTGAAGTATCCGTATCAATGGGTTTTTCAATTTTTGTGTATCCATGTATTCATACCGTATCATATCGGATACTCATATGTATATTTTTTTTGAGAGAAAACGGTGAACCCCGAAGGTCCCCCGCATTTCATTAATAAGAGTTTAATGAAAACAACCTCAGAAATATTTAATCCTCACAACTCCCTCCTGTTGTCACGAAAGTCGACGTTCCCAGCACAGGTGCTAAAGAAGGAGGAAAAAAACCAGTAAAGGTGAACAACAAAATAGTAAAGGCAACAGAAACTCCATGATGTCCAAAAACAGTCTGAGACCGTGCCAAAAAAATAGTCATCCATATTTGTTCAACCTTGATTTTGAATATTGTATATTTCTCAAACGGATTAGGATCCGTATGTGTATTTGTAAAACTAGTAAAATTTGAAGCATTATATTAATGATATAAGGATAATTCATGGGATATTTCTCTTTTTCATTAAGTAATATTTTATTTTATCTTATAAACTTTTAGTATTGTGTGAAACTTTTAAGTATTGTGTGCCACTTACCATAGTTGAAAACTTTCCCTGCCCTTGAGAATACGTCACACGTAAGGAGTTGCCCAAATCTTTATATACCTAAGATCATCTCCATGTCTAGTCGGTATGGGACTATTTGTTCGACCCAAGTCACAACAACACACACGGAAAACAAAAAAGAAACAGAGACACCTACACACACATTTGACATATGAAACTTTACTCACGAACAAATTGATTAGAAGCAGAGTTTTCCTAATTTGTTTTGAGATGGTGTTTCTCTGCTACGATAAAATTAAAATATTTCGTGAGGATTATTTTCTTTCATATTTTTCCCTTTCTTTTTCTTTTTTCTGTTCTTACTTCTTTAAGAAGAGCTCCCTAAATCTTGTGTTCTTGCTTACTCTGGTTGTATCAATAACTATATAGTAATACATGAACAGGAATTACTGCCAATCCCCCGAAGACCCCAAAATCTCAGTTAAATATTATAAATCTCTTTTGCGTAAGAGCAATCAACTGACAATATCTAGGAAAATTTTAACTTAAAAATAAAAACAAAAGCAATAATAACGTGGTGTAAGTACAAGTTCTGATCTGATCACAATGTGGATCACAATGATTCTAAAAGAGGCTGTGTAGAAGTTCCAAATAGCGAACTCTCCCATCAACAAGATTGTTCACCTTTCCCTTCTGTTAATTAATTAAACAGCAAACAAAACAAAATGATTTCTTCTTCTTCTTCTTCTTCTTCTTCTTCCTCTTCTTCTTCTTCTTCTTCTTCTTCTTCTTCTTCTTCTTTTTTTGAGTTTTTTAAGGATAACAAAACAAAATGATATAGATCTCAACCTCAGTATGCAGTACCCGCTCACTTAATTTCTAATTAAGTAGCAGCCTAGCCAAAAAAAACCATGTTAATTAAGGACAAGGGAAACCTAACAAATGCGCGTTCCACAAGGAGGCTAGCTAGGCTTGTTACGTACAACCAGTGGATATCTTGTGGTTATTTTGCAGGCTTCCCACTTTGAATTTCAAATGCATGTGCATGGATAAATGTAATGCACCATCTCTCTCTCTCTCTCTCTCTCTCTCTCTCTCACTCACACACACACACACACTCTCTCTCTCTCTCTCTCTCTCTCTCTCTCTCTCTCTCTCGAACATAGGCATTATAGTTATAGGTCACACCAACTCAGATCAATTATGGTACTTCTTTGCAGGTGCTGCAAGGCAAAATCGCAACAAGGTCTAAGTTTGCTGAACTAACTAAATTTGGGTTCAAGACTATATAACAAGCAAGCTGTGTGGGTTTCTGTGAGCACGGGAGCTTGATGTGAACATACTCGCCTCTCTAGCTAGGTTCATAACAATGTCATTGATTACATGATCAAGTTGCTATTAATATAGGCATGATTCATTTCCATGCTATATTAATCTATACAACATTGCAACACAAAAATTAGCCTGTGATGAAAATTTAACATGGATGAGATAAAATTAATCTGCGGCTCTGACCCATCATCGTACCAATATGTCACGAAGGAAGTGTTCTTTGCGGATGGGGCTAGTGAGTCTTCATATATAATTGGAATAAAAAAAATGTTATCACTCTAGACTGATGACAACAAATGTGGTTTGTATCTTATTCAGAGAGTTTATTGAGGAAAGAATGAATATTCTGCAGAGCAATCATGACTAAAAATACTAAAATGAAGACGTTTACCAATGTATTAAGTAAAAGAAGGCATAAACATTTTTATT
The DNA here is from genome assembly GCA_038442645.1 of Agave tequilana. Taxonomy (NCBI): domain Eukaryota; kingdom Viridiplantae; phylum Streptophyta; class Magnoliopsida; order Asparagales; family Asparagaceae; genus Agave; species Agave tequilana. The sequence continues at coordinate 76,367 of JAVJIF010013607.1, read as the reverse complement.
ATTATTACTATTATTATTATTTTGAAAATTAGTTGCTAACTATAATCTGTTTATTTCCATGAACATGCATGTAAGAGTACCCAATGCAACTCATCAAATTGTTACAGTATACAAGTAAGTATTAATTAAACATTAGGAAATTTAGTGATAATGTAGAGAAATTCATTAAAAATTATTTTAAGTTAACAGAGGAGATACACCTTAGCTGAACTGAATAGAGATAATAAATTCATATAGCCAATTCTAAAACTTGGGACTTGATTTTGTTATTGGTATATAGTTTCCTGTTCAAAATAAAACAAGCAAACATTAATTTGAGGTCAAAAGTAAATATTTTATGAAGACAATTTTTAGGAGGCGATTTTCGTGAGCTTGTGAAGTGTAAACAAACTGCATTAATTTCTTTAAATTTCAAATCAGGTTATTAGGAGTTAAATATTAATTGATTTATGATATAAAAATGAAGGTGCTAGCAAGTTTATAGATCACTACCAAACCATGCATGCATACTAATAAATTAGTTGCCATACAAATAATACAGCTCCAATATATATTCTCATTCTACAAATCTATAATTGGGGAGCTTTGATCAAGGCAGCATTAATATGTTAATGTTGAGAATCCAGAAACTTGATTTGTGGGCCAAAGTCCTTATGTTATACATTCAATCAGTCCTTTGAAAATTAAATTAATACTGCCCACTTCTATAGCTTGGAATGGTTGCATAATTCCTTATTTTCAAAGTCCATATATTTATACAAAATTTGATAATTTATAGCTCATTAAGGACCTTAACAAGTTCACATTAAGATAAATATAATAGATAATTAACATGACAGAATATTGAAGATGCATGAGCCCAAAATGTTGGCTAGCTAATTGCTTAGTTGCATGGACAGACACTATTGCCTACTGGCACTCAATATCATTACCATTTAATGAGAGAACAAAGTGTCAACTTTTATATCTTGTTTTCCCACCTAGCTATAAACCTTCTATCATTCATACACAAAGAGAGGACACTTTCAATAGAAATGCCAGTCAATGAAACGAATAATTGTTAATCACATGTCATCATCTTCTCCCCAGACTAAACTAATATTCTCATTTGCAAACCTTCCCTACTTCTAACAATTATTCTCCCTTGCACACCTCCTCCAACTCTTAGATGATAATTTCCTTTGGATTTTTGTGTGGCAGTCTTCTCTCCCCCTCTTCCTCTCTTTCTCCCCACATCCATCTGGCAACAAGATAGTAGTAGATCAGAGAGGGGAGAATAGATGGAGAGGGGGAAGGAGATGGTGTTGATCCGTGATAAGGGTGATGAGATAAGAGAGGAGAGTGTTGAGAGAAGAGCCTCGCCGAGTGAGAAGAAAGCGGTGACAAATCTTGACCTAAACGAAGATGCAGAGACGGATGGGAATGAAGAAGACGATGATCAAGAGAGCACAACTGAGGCTGCAGGAGGGAACTCCAGCAACAATAGCGGTAGTACTAGCTATAACAACAACAGCAAGAACGGTGACAGCAGTGGACGGGCAAGCACGGTGAGGCAGTATAACAGATCGAAAATGCCAAGGCTGCGGTGGACACCGGATCTGCATCGCTCTTTTGTTCTTGCTGTTGAGAGGCTGGGTGGCCAAGAAAGTAATCCTTCTCCTTCACTCATGATATCTTCTTAGATGCAAGAATAATCATATAGTATTTTCATGATAATATTGATGATTATTTTGAACTTAGAACTGAGATCTACATTATTTTTGTTAAGGAAATTTTCATTGATTTGGAATATTTTTAGTAATAGATGGTGTGGATGGTGCAGGAGCAACACCAAAGTTGGTACTTCAGATGATGAATGTGAGGGGGCTCAATATTTCTCACATAAAGAGCCACTTGCAGGTATGGGAAAGGAAACTAAAGGAGTGTATATACCATATTTACTTTCATTTACTATATATTTTATTTTTGTTGATTATGTTCTTTTGATTTTCAGTTTCTTTTTTAATTTTCCTTTTTTGATCAGATGTACCGAAGCAAGAAGCTGGATGACTCTGGGCAAGAAAAGTCTACCATGTCTTCTTCAGGTTTGATTCCATGTTCTTGATTGCTGTTTATTCTTCTAGGTCAACAGATAACAATACTAAGGATCAAATTTTATTTCATCAAATAAATTCTCCAGTTGATCTCCAAGATAGTGATAAGGAAAGGAAGATGATGTACATGAAATTTGTACTGTGCATGACTCTGAATTATAAGCCTACTCACTAGATCTATCACAAGAGTCAATTATAACCATCAAATCTCTCTCTCTCTCTCTCTCTCTCTCTCTCTCTCTCTCTCTCTCACGGGGAAAAAAGAAAAATAATCTGATTTGTCTTATCATATATCACCTAAATTTTATTCTGGAAAAGAAAGTATCCAAGATTGCAAAGACAATATGTAGCTTTCAGTCAAGCATTCATTAAAATGAAGAATGCCAATTAAAATGAATTCTTTGAAAAAGTTGCATATGCTTTATATTTTCATTGACTTACGTAGCATAAAGCTCGGTCCATAAAATCCAAGTTGTTTGTGGTATATATTATAGAGACACTTCTAAAGGCAACCATGCCCCTTGTAGACTCCATTATACTTATTTCTCTCTAAACTTTTCTACAAAAAATATCTCCTTGAATCATGATCTTTTCAATATTTTCACATCCATTACAAAATTACATATACTTTACAACATATTAAAGCATGTTGCATATAAACAGAGAAGAGGAAATTGATGAACTCATAATTTTGGTGGTTGCATTTTTTTTCCCCTAGCATTATCCCCAGTGGACATTTATTTTACAAGAAGAGATCAAATATACGAGATGTTTTACAAAAGGAATTTATCGTGCCAACCCCTCAGAATGGAGAATGGGGGTCTTTCTCAATCCAAGGCTGTTAACGATCTAGATCGGTACTATAATCTGCTTGAACGATCGCAAACCCAGCAGCCTTTCAATCTCAAGAACTGCAACTTCAGGTGACAAACACTTACACGATACCTAGAACCAACAAATCATGCTTTAAATCTTTTCTTTTTTCCCCTGGAGGAAAACTATGCCCTAAATATTAACTTCATTTTCTTTCTTTTCCCCTCTTATTTAGTAGGCAGTTGCAATGGGCTATCAGTCAGCAAATGACAATGAGGGCTAATTCGACTAAGGACCACGGGGAATTGATTCAGGACATGATATTTAAGGATGAAGGAAGCCAACAGCTACCCATTTGTTTTCTGTCAGGGACACAATCACTGCAAGAAATGGGAATGCAAGTAAAAACAATGAAGTCGATGCCCACGAAAACTTCGATCAGGAACAATTTGCAAAGTTTTCTACTCTGAACTCATCAGCCTCCATTGGCTCGACTATTGAATGGAACAGTCGAAACAATTACTACTATAACGACAATATTGGAAGCAATATCAAGCAGAAGGAGCCTAACCTGCATAATTCTACCACCAAAGAAGAAAGCTTTGGTGCTCAATTTGAGAACTCATTTCCCCTTGAGGTAATTTCCTCAAGCTTCAAATTAGTCAATATAGCTAGCTTCAATTTTAAGTGATAGATTGGTGCAATTAACAAAAGCTATAAAAAAAAAAATCCAATCTCTATGTTGGCTAATTAATTAAATCTTCACACATATGGATGCATGCATGCATGCATGCCCCAACAAGTTGATTTCTATTGCCTGATGCTAAATCCTAACGAGAGATTGATCAATACATGAACACTTGGGACAAGGTTTCAGTTACCTTCTAGCTTGTTTTCTTGATTGTTTTCATGCATTGACATGCCATGCAAGATATTTTTGAGGAAGTGCAAGATATATTGGATTAATATGGTAACTAAATGAGAACTTTCAGAGACTAAGTAAACTTGATTTACGATCTTTGTAGGTACAGCGACAGAAGAATCATGGTAATGCCAACAAGCGCAAATCTGACAATGTTTTCAGCAGTACAGAGATGAAGAAGATGATGGTGGTGAAAGAGAGTAATTGTACTCCTAACTTGCAATTAAGCTTGAGGCCAATGTCAGTAGGAAATGGAGTTAGCAAGGAGAAGGATACGGAAACTGAAGAAGCTGATAGTACGCTCTTGCTCTCACTCTCCCCTCCTGTTTGCATGAAACACATAAGAATGCAGGATATGAGTGTGAAACATGAGATACAGTTCTTACAAACTTTAGCAGCAACGAGGCCTCTCCGGGGCTGAGTACTTTGGATCTGACCATGCTAATTGGAGCATTGGAGTGAGATCTTTCAAGTACTTGTCTCAAGGCCTTAGTATTAGCATAGCCTAGTTCATCTATGTAATAAGGTATAGCCTAAGGTTTCAGTTGAATCCATCCCTGAGTTTTAGAGATCAATCACCATTTTAATATTCTTTCTGTTATGATCTTTTTGCAGTTATTATTGGGACTGTTGGCTTAGTAAAAGATGCTATAATCATGATATGATATGTTTATGCCTTTATTGTTGCATATAGCTTCTACTTTTATCATGATATACCATATTCAAACAAGATATGCTATGTTCAAAAAAGAAAATGGAACTTTGAAAAAGAAAAAAAAAACTATATTATACTTTTCTATGGTATGCAAACAAATATGCCAAAGCTATTTAGTATATGATATTAGTGCTACTATATTCCTAATGATATGTCATAGTTCCTTATCTCTGCTATATTTCATTGTTGGATCCGGTTATGCCTTCTCCTCATCCTGCTTTGGATACAATTTGTTTTGCTATTGGATCTGAGCTCTGCTCCTGCATCAGCCCTGCCTATGTTCATAACTGACAACCACTAGCCGGATCAGATCTCCGTTTGCCGAACAGCTGAAAGAAACATGTAGAATTGTGAAGAACACAAAAAACTCCCTGCTATGTCATGTTGCCTTTAAGTTAGGCAGTGACCAAGGTCGGAAGGATAGGTTGGGTGAGATTAACTTGAGGACTGGGATTCAATGAAACCTACTGATTAGTCCAACTATGAAGGATATATATGTCATGAGAGTACATAACTGTTGGGATTTGGGTCGAATAAATAGTCCCACATCGACTAGACGTGGGGATGATCTTAGGTATAGAAGGATTTGGGCAACTCCACCTAGAAGGCTAATCTTTTGGAATGGTACCTCAAGTCCTTCAATTGGTATCAGAGTCATGCCTCGTCCTGTGTGTGGGTGATATTCGACGATGTAGATCCCCCAATGGCACAAAGGCGCAATGGGCCTGATCACCCAAATAGCGCAAAAAGTCGCAATAGGCCACCCCAATGGTACAAAAAGTCGCAGTAGGCTCATGTGAAGTTAATGTTAGGCTCTCAAGAAATTTGACAGTGGTACTCCTTTGCAATGGGCGTGCCGTCGATGGAGCATTTGGTATTCCAGTATGAAGATAGTTGAGCTTGTAAGAAGACTTTAGTCGAACAAATAGTACCACATCGGTTAGACATGGGGATGGTCTTTGGTATATAAGAATTTTGACAACTCCACCTAGAAGGCTAGTCTTTTGGGATGATGCCTAAAATCTTTCAATAACGATGCAAACTCAAACACCTGATGGTGTCCAAGTGTGATACACACATCATCTTAATCTTGAAAGCTAAGTTGATGGTTATTTTTTGATTAAGATCATACAGCTTTGAATGGTGCATTTCAAATCTTTATAAGACGTTCTTCACGTACATCATTTGGAGAGACGGGGAACCTCTAAATAACTGTGGATTTTCACCTATAAGCACGTAACTCACATCGGCCATTATATTTTTATTGTCAAAATGTGATCAGCCAACCCTTGGCGCCGCCAATTACCCCCATATCATTTGAAGCTACCAGTCAGTCATTTGAACTTGTTATTGGACACTTAAGATAGATATGGTGATCCTTTTCGACCATCATAAATTCAAATTGGAGCATGGCTAAATGAAATCGAAGATGCCGCTATTCAACTGATTGTTTCAATCCGCAGGATAAACTGCTTGAGCTTGCAAAATTTGTGCGCATGATCTTTAGATGCAAAGCCCTTTGACTGATCCATAAATATTTTGGTTGGAACTTTGGAATGGTTATCACCCAATCACCATCGCGTTTTCCTCACCCTATAAGATTGCCATGGACCTGCAAGCTACCATATCATCTCAGCTCAACCAAGACTTGTCTGCACTTATGTTTTTTGTACTTACTATCTACTAGCTGCCTTCTTCAGCTCTACTAGTTATTACACTTGCTCTAATCTCACGGATCGGATGGGCCTACCAAATAGCTTCACTTCCACTTTAGCTTATACAGGTAACTTCGTTGTGAAGTCCCTTTTCATATAGTATTCAGAAGTAGATGATTGTCGACAATGCTGCTAATGTTGGAAATATTATACATCTATAATGCGGATTAAATTGAAACCATGGATCAAGAATCAATAAAACATCTCAAGAATAATAGATCAAAACCCTAATTTATGCAATACTTTAAATCACCATACCTGAAGCCATTGGTGAATATTGGATGAAGGTTGGAGAAGACTTTGATTCCTTACTCTTGAATCTGCAAACCCTAACTTGCAAAGGATCCTCTTTTCTCTGCTCCTTTTTCCTTTCACAAAACCCACAGTTTCTTTTCCCGATGGATTCTCAATCATAAAATGAGCGTTAGTTTTGTTTCTTTGCAGGAGGAGAAAAGTGGGTCGCACATTTGCAAATAAGTCCCCTTGAAATAAACCTTTCCATCATGGTACCCTTTATATTTCAAGTGACCATATAACTATATAAATGTGACTTTAATATGGGCACCCTTAATATCAGTTAACTTTAATAGGAATCCAATGCAAATAATTAAGGTTAAGTGGGCCACCTTCATATGAGATTAACATTCTCCCACTTGGGCCACTAACCGATTAGGGTAAAAACTTTAGAAAACAAATAAAAGAAAAGACTCATTTGAAAATCATTTTGACTCCATTGGATTCCATACTGAAAAACCTTGACACGTGTACGAATTTTAAAAAAACAACAACTGATAAGCCCAAATATGAAAAACTGTAATACTTCAATTAGCTTGGACCACCAATGCGAGTCATAGCGGTTATACAACATCCACGTCATACTCCCTTCTATGTACCACAACATTGATAACCCTTACTAATTGAGTCCATAACCAAAATGACCCATGTAATTGTCTTGTAAAGACATTTCCTGTTTAACAAACATCCAAACATAATATGTGCACACATAATTGGATAACAGGAAACACAGAAACAAACTTTTATTTGTACAATAATGTCAATTACATAAGTACCAAAATACACATTTACAGATTGCCCAAAAGACCCATTCTTACAACATGTTCCTTGAATGTCTTTGGAGGCAATCCCTTTGTCATTGGATCAGCAACCATTAAAGTGGTACTTATACTTACAATTGACACCTTTTGTTTCTCAACTCTTTCTCTAACCACCAAGTACTTAAGTTCTATGTGTTTAGAACCATTAGAGTACTTACCATTCTTAGAGAAAAATACGGCTGCTGTATTGTCACAATATATCGTCAGCGGCTTGGCAATAGAGTCAACTACACCAAGTGCTGAGATGAAATTCCTTAACCATAATGCATGATTCGAGGCTTCAAAACATGCTATAAACTCAGCCTCCATCGTGGATGAAGCAATAATTGACTGCTTCACACTCTTCCACGAGATTGCCCCACCTGCTAGCAAGAAAATAAATCCTGAGATAGACTTCCTGCTATCTGGGCAACCACCAAAATCTGAGTCTGAATAGCCGATCACCTCCAACTGATCTGATCTCCTGAATGTGAGCATATAGTCCTTTGTCCCTTGAAGATACCTCATAATCTTCTTAGCCAACTTCCAGTGCTCCATTCCTGGATTGCTTTGGTATCTTCCCAACATCCCAACAGCAAAGCTGATATCTGGCCTGGTACAAGTGCTTGCATACATCAAGCTCCCAACAGCTGATGCATATGGAACTTTCTGCATTTGACCCTTTTCTAAGTCATTTCTGGGACACTGGTTACCACTTAATCTGTCACCCTTCTGAATGGGTGCAGGACTGACTGAACACATTTCCATATGAAATCTCTCCAAGACTCGTTGATATAACTTTTCTGAGACAACACTAGCAATCCTCGAGATCTATCCCTGAAGATCTCTATGCCAATCACATATGCTGCCTCACCCATATCAACCATCTGAAAGTTCTTGGTAAGATAACTTTTAGTCTCATACAGCAAACCAAGATCACTACTGGCTAACAAGATGTCATCTACATACAGAACCAGAAAAATAAACTTGCTCCTACTGATCTTTAGATATATGCACTGATCAACAGTGTTTTCTGTAAATCCAAAAGAGGTAATGGTATCATTAAACTTTATATACCATTGCCTGGAAGCTTGTTTAAGTCCATATATAGATTTCTTTAATTTGCAAGCCAAATGTTCTTGTTCTTTAATTGCGAACCCTTCTGGTTGCTCCATATAGATATCCTCATCCAAATTTCCATTTAGAAAAGCAGTTTTCACATCCATTTGATGTAACTCCAAATCATAATGAGCTACAAGTGTCATAATGATTCTAAGAGAATCCTTCTTTGATACTGGAGAGAAGGTCTCTATATAGTCAATGCCTTCTTTCTGAGTGAAACCTTTGGCCACAAGTCTAGCCTTATATCGTTCGATATTGCCTTTAGAGTCGCGCTTGGTCTTAAAGACCCATTTACACCCGACTTTCTTACAGTTATAAGGCAATTCAACGAGATCCCAGACTTGATTTTGGTCCATAGATTTCAACTCATCTTTCATAGCATCAACCCATTTACTAGAATCATTGCATTCTATGGCTTGTGAAAATGAAACTGGATCTTTATTAATCCCAATGTCATAGTCAGATTCTTGTAGATATACCACATAATCATCTGAAATGGCAGATTTTCTTTCCCTTTGAGATCTTCTCAAAGCTGCCGGTTGTGGTGGTTCTACAATATTTTCAATGGGAATATCCTCATGGAGTGGTGAACCAACATTAACTTGTTGTTCTGAAATCTCAACTTGATGATCAAGCTGAGGTACAACAATCTCTCTTGAAGGAAAGGGTATTGGGATATTTACCCTTACCACTTCAAGATCTACCTTTCTTGGTTCAGCACTCCCACTAATTTCACCATTTTCCAGGAATCTGGCATTACCAATTTCAACTATTCTTGTACTATGGTTAGGACAATAAAATTTGTATCCCTTAGACTTATCTGGATAACCAATGAAATACCCAGATATTGTTTTTAAGTCTAATTTCTTTTCTTGTGGATTATAAATTTTAGCCTCTGCTGGACAACCCCAAACATGTAAGTGTCTTAAACTGGGTTTCCTACCAGTCCACAACTCGAAAGGAGTTGTTGGGACAGCCTTACTAGGAACCCTGTTCAAGATATACATAGCAGATTTTAAGGCTTCATTCCACAATGAATTGGGTACATTAGAGAAGCTCATCATGCTCCTAACCATATCCATAAGTGTTCGGTTCCGCCTTTCAGCAACACCGTTCTGCTGAGGCGTACCTGGCATTGTGTATTGAGCACAAATGCCACGCTTTTCTAGAAATTTGGCAAATGGACCAGGATGTTGTCCTGACTCATCATATCTACCATAAAATTCACCACCTCTATCTGATCTAATGATTTTAACCTTTCTATCTAATTGTCTCTCGACTTCTGTAATGAACACCTCAAGGATGTCAATAGCCTGAGACTTTTCATTTATTAGATAAACATAACCATAACGTGATAGATCATCTATAAAGGTAATGAAATACCTCTCTCCAGTAAAACATGGAATGGAGAGTGGTCCGCAAATATCTGTATGAATTATTTCCAGGAGTTCTTTACTTCTTGTGGCACCTTTCTTAGTGTGTTTGGTTTGCTTTCCTTTTATGCAATCCACACACACATCAAAATCAGTGAAGTCTAGGTTATCCAAAATCTCAGTCTTCACTAATCTTATAATTCTATCCCTGGAGATATGCCCCAGTCGCCTATGCCACAAGATTGAGGATTTTTCATTTATCAAGCCACGTTTAATACCAACATTCATATGCAGAGATAATAAAGATTGTGCAAACTCATCATTCAATGAAATTTTATATAAACCATCACATAAAATTCCATGTCCAACCGGAATTGAATTATACATTAAAGAGAGTTTTCCACAACTAAACAAAACAGAATATCCAAAAACATCTAATTTGGATAATGACATTAAGTTTCTTGAAATCGAAGGTACATAAAAAGTATCCTCAAGATCCATCTGATGACCCGTCTCCAAGAGTAGTCGATAAACACCAACATATTCGACCTCCACTTTGAGACGGTTCCCCATAAAGACGAATCTCTCACTTTCCTTCGGTTTCCTGGTTGTAAGGAATCCCTGCATTGAATTAGTTATATGAGTTGTGGCTCCAGAGTCTATCCACCAAGTGTTAGAAGGAACTTCAGCAAGATTTAATTCATAACATACAAAAGAAAGATTTGTACCTTTCTTTTCGAACCAAGCTTTCCTCTTGTTGCAGTCCTTCTTCACATGTCCTTTTCTGTCACAGAAGTAGCATTTGACAGTGAAAGCTTTTCTATGACCTTGGCTACTTTCCCCATGGTCATTTCCTTTATTTGATGAAAATCTCTTACCTCTTCCATATTTACCTTTCTTATGGATACCTCCCGAAGTTACTGCCAACACTGAGTGCTGTCCTTCTTGCCTCAGTCTCACCTCCTCTTGAACACACATACCAGTTAGCTCATTTAAGTTCCACTTATCCTTATGAGTATTGTAGTGGATCTTGAATGGCCCAAACTGTGAAGGAAGTGAGTTGAGGATAATTGAACCAAGAAGGACTCATCAACCTTCATACCCAGTGATCCTATCTTAGCAGCCTTATCAGACATGTTTAGAATGTGTTGCTGAACTCCTCTATTACCATCATATTTCATGGTGGTAAGTTCAGCCATTAAGGTACCAGCTAATGACTTATCTGCAGACTTAAATCGGTCTTTAACCGCACTTAATAGTTCAGATGCAATAGTTGTAGGAGGGAGTGAAGTCTTGATGTTATTAGCTATGGTCATCTTTATGAACATAAGACTGAGCCTATTAGACCTTTCCCAAGCTTTGGCATGGCTGACCTGTTCTGCTGTACTCTCAGCAGTTACTTCATCAGGTTTGTCAACTATTAAGGCCATGTCTAGGTCTAGGACACCCAGTGTAAACTGTACATGTTCAAACCATTCTGAGAAGTTTGTACCGTCCAAGGCTGGAATGCTAGTGGCATGAGTGTGGAGGAAAGTAGGGACGTTCACTGAAACATAATAGGACAAGCTCACATTAATGCCTCGAATCAATACAAGTTTTAAATTTAATTAAGATGAACTATTGATATCACTTTGATTTCTCCTTTGGGCGAAACCTAAGCATATCTAGTGTTCACTCTTTAGGTGAGAACTTTTATCACCTATGTAGGTCTAATATAATTTATGTCACTTAGTTAGTAAGTCATGTTACCTTTGGGTATCCAATTCCACACCACTAAGTTACATAAATTATACTACCCTATCCGGTTCATAATTATTTGAAAGAGACTTTCCTTTGGGCCAGTCCCAATCTCCTAATTAGAACCGCCATCGAGAATATTATTGTCTTTAATGTCACTTACATTGACAAGTCTTTTATGTAGTTTATATATTCATAAGATTTACTAACCTAGGTCACTTTGGCAACTACTAAATCAATAAGCCTTATGAATACAAAACTAACCAATAATATTCTCTAATCCTTTTATTTGTGTAATGCCATAATACTATAATACATTACTTGACCAAACATCAATCAATATTAACACAATAGCTTAAATGTGTTAACAAACATTAATGATTGAATTAAGCAACAATTAGTCGACTACATAGAATTATTAGTCGACTTGGGTCAAGTCAAGTCGACTACACGTTTAGGTCTAGTCGACTAGGGAAAACAAAGGTTAGTCGACTATACCAATATGATTAGTCGACTACATATTTTATCAGTCGACTACAAATATTATTAGTCGACTCCTGTTAGAAGCCAAACTCTCGGTTAAAATATTAGTCGACTTGGCAAAATGGTTAGTCGACTATACACTTTACTAGTCGACTAATCCCAAACACAAGTCGACTCCTGTTAGAAACAGAGAGTCGGGTAACTTTCTGGATGGACTATTAGTCGACTAATTCATAACTATAGTCGACTAATACTCCACGAAACAGTTACCGAAGAGCAGTTCCAGATTATCACCCGATTCCAAAATTTTAGGGAAAAATCGAGAAAATTAGGAAAAATTAGGGTTTCTAAAATCCTAAATTTTGATCCCTATTAATTGCATAATTAGAGGAATATGAACATGATATTAGGGCTATTAAATTCTCTACAAATTGTACAATTAAAATGATCAAAAATTGAATCGTTAATCAAAAACCCTAACTTTTCATAATTCCTAAATCCAAGATGTATTGATTCTTTAATCATGGCTCTGATACCAAATGTTGGAAATATTATACATCTATAATGTGGATTAAATTGAAACCATGGATCAAGAATCAATAAAACATCTCAAGAATAATAGATCAAAACCCTAATTTATGCAATACTTTAAATCACCATACCTGAAGCCATTGGTGAATATTGGATGAAGGTTGGAGAAGACTTTGATTCCTTGCTCTTGAATCTGCAAACCCTAACTTGCAAAGGATCCTCTTTCTCTGCTCCTTTTTCCTTTCACAAAACCCACAGTTTCTTTTCCCGATGGATTCTCAATCATAAAATGAGCGTTAGTTTTGTTTCTTTGCAGGAGGAGAAAAGTGGGTCGCACATTTGCAAATAAGTCCCCTTGAAATAAACCTTTCCATCATGGTACCCTTATATTTCAAGTGACCATATAACTATATAAATGTGACTTTAATATGGGCACCCTTAATATCAGTTAACTTTAATAGGAATCCAATGCAAATAATTAAGGTTAAGTGGGCCACCTTCATATGAGATTAACAGCTAAAGCTACAAGGGCAGTCAAAGTATTGTTGAAAGTCAAGATTATTGTGTGTTTGGCATTGTTTGATAGACTTCCAACGGTTGAAATACCTACGTAGGCCTAAGATTTACCCAACACTAAGTTGTCCTTTTTGCGACCAACATGTTGCGAGTCCAAGCCAAGGTCAATCAATACTCACCCTAGCCTTCCTCTAACAGAAAGCTGAAGATAGACTCACATCAGCATGTTTAATGGTGGGACTCTACAGTCATGTCTCTCATTTGGTCCCTCTAGGTGTTGCGCGCCGACAACAACCCAATAGAGGAAGCTCTAGATCTCCAATGCACGAAGAACAATACCAAAAATAGCACAAACACCCAATCTCAGAGAAAGAACACGAAACACAAATTTAACGAGGTTCGGCCTTGTCGCCTATGTACTCCAGGCAAGAAAGAGGGGGTTTCTATTGATTTCTGCAAATCAATACACTTCCAGCAATGGGGATCAGGAGAGTTCTGCCTCTGCTATACTCTCCTCCACAATCGTACACCAACCCTTCTACAAGATTCCAAACCCTAGAAATCCAAACAGCCCTTAAATAGGGTTCAAAACAGCCCTTTCCGAAACAGCCCAAACCCGACTGTCGGTCGACCGGCTGGTCGACCGACCCTATGCACCGGTCGACTGGGCCGGTCGACCGGGCCTAACCGAGAGTTAGGCACTTTCAGTCGGTCGACCGATCTCCTTCTGCGGTCGACCGGACCGGTCGACCGCTACCCTGTGCATGTCTGCGTGCACGTCGGTCGACTGGACCGGTCGACCGAGCTGCTGCTTCTGCCGACGGTCGACCGGGCCGATCGACCGTGCTCCGTGTTGCTGCTGATTTCTGGATCTCCTTCCTCCGTCGACTTCCTCGACTTCCTCCCCCTACAATTCTCCACCTCGGTGAAGATTTTCTTCAAATCTGAGCCGATCTCCAACGTACCCCAGTCTATCACCTGGCGAAATCGACACACGATCTCGACGAAATCGACACACGATCTCGGCTTGCGCGCACCGAACGAAATCGACACACGATCTAGGCGAAATTGACACACGATCTCGGCTTGGAATCTAAAGCTCAGCTATCACTGGAATGCACCACACATGCATTCCCTACACTTCACCTTAGGAGAATTTTCACATATGCCGATCACCAAACGTGGCTCCTACTCCGCAACTTCACGACCTCACGAAGAACTCCTCATGAGCCAACACTGACTCTTCAACTGACTAGCTCTATCTAGTCTACCTGTCTTCAGCTGACGGTCCAACCAAGTCTGCGTAGAGCACACCGAACATCATCATCGGCTTCAACAACTGGATGCACACCACTCCTTATGTAAGCTCAACGTCTTCTCACCAGAAGATCAACATGTTCATCGAGATTACAACACTTCACCTCTACGTGAAGTCCAACTGGCCACAACACTTCACCTCTACGTGAAGCCTCTCCACCTCTACGTGAAGTTCCATCGGCCACAACTCTTCACCTCTACGTGAAGTTCCAAACAGCTTCTCGAGAACCCAAATAGCTTCATACGGGTTGCATCATCAAATGGCTGCGCCTTTACGGCTGCCTACGTACCTTACCCAAAGGATCAAGCCAACCGTAGTTCATTTAAATGAGCTCCATCAAGCTCAAACACTTGTACCTGTATCTGCAGCAGTGAACCTGTCTGACTGAGTCATATGAACCTCCTCATGACCATCATGGAGAACAACGGCCTTCAACTTGAGCTTGTCGCGATCACAAGCTTGAGATTCATGCTTCTTTCCCCACAAGCGTGGTTTCACCTTGGTTCCAATAGCTGCAAACAACTCTACATCCTCAGCAATGTCTTCATCCTGTTCAGCATCAACCTTGGTTTCATGATCTCCACCCGGTGTCACATCCGGTGAAGTCTTCTTTAATGCCGAACCAACTGGAGATGATGGAGTAGCATCAACCTCCACCCGCTGCGATACTTCCTTGGTCTCCGTCCTCTCCACCTGCTGAGAGACGGTGGACTTCAACACTGAAGTCTCTCCAAAAGTGACATGCCTACTCATCACGATCTTCTTGTCTTCGGGGTCCCACAACCTGTAGCTGTTCCTTTTGACACCCAAATATACAAACTTCTTTGCTCGCGGATTCACCTTGCCATTCTTGGCACTGAAGTAGGTCGGACTTCCAAATTCCCGCAGCAAACCATGATCTTGAGCAGCTTTCTCAGACCAAATTTCCAATGGAGATTTACCTCCTATCGCAGTCGATCTATTCATGAGATGGCTAGCATACACAGTCGCCTCAGCTTAAAACGACTTGTCCAATCCTCCATTAGACAACAACCACCGAACCTTCTCCAGTAAGGAACGGTTTACTTCCTTAGCCAACTCATTTGTACTTTCTGTGAAGTGAGTAATAATTCCGGTGTTCTGGCCAAATTGTAGGAAACGGTTCATGTCTTTTCCAACATTACCAATCTTCAGCTCCTTGATCTTCCTACCAATCTACTTCTCCATTCTTCCTCTCCACTTCACCAATATATCTAGGGCTTCACTACTTTGTCTCATGGGATATATCCAACAATGACTAGATACACTATCAACAAAAGAGACAAAATACCTGTGACCTCCAAGCGATGCCGTCTTAGCAGGTCCCCAAACACTCACGTGAACACAATCAAGAAGTCCTTCTGAGCGGTGTGTACTGGTGCTGAATTTCACCTTCTTCTTGTCCAGAACGCTGTGTTCACTTTTCAACTTGCAGGTAGCAGCACCTTCCATTGATTCCTTCTTTGCAGGAGCTTGCAAAGACTTTTCTCCTTCTTGTCCGACCTTTTCCTGCCAGACCTACGGGCAACCATCATCTGAGGAACTGGAAGTCTCCACCTGATCTGTAATCGTACTACCCTTCAAGTAGTAGAGATTATCTCGGCGGACTCCCTTCATCACCACCATCGAGCCTTTAATCATCCTGAGATCACCATCTCGAACAGATATCACCATACCCGATGCTTCCAAAGCTCCAACGGAGATTAGATTTCTCTTCAATTGAGGTACATACCTCACTCCTTTCAGCTCCCTTACCATCCCATCAAACATACTGATTTGGATTGTACCTACACCCTCCATGATACATGGGTGATCATCGCCCATAACGACTGAACACCCCTCCAGCTCCTCAAAGCTAGAAAACCAATCCCGATTAGGGCACACATGGTGTGTAGCACTAGTATCCAAGATCCACTCATTTTCACCTGAGTGGCCAACGATGGGAGTAATGACTGAAAATGAGAAACCCGACGAGTCCGAATCTGATCCATTTGCCTGTGAATTACTGCTCTGAGTATTAATCACCTTTGCAAGATTTGCCTCAGACTTCGACTCCTTCTCTTCCCTTTGAACTTTGGACAGTCCACTTTCCAGTGCCCTATTTCTTTGCAGAAGGCACACTGGTTCTTCCTCAGATCCCTATAGCCCGACCTGGACTTCGATCTTCCTCTTTCATCATTGTCCTTCCTTAATGAACCCCTGCTTCTTACTACTAGCGCCTCTGCCGACGAGCTTGACTGAGAAGGCTGTCTCTCCTTTCTCCTCGTCTCATAATTTGCCAATGCAGACGACACCTCATGATAGTCCAGAGTCTGTCTACCATTTATAAAGGTTAATGTGAATGTCTCATACTCCTCCGCCGGGAGAGAGTTCAGGAGGATTACTGCCTTGTCTTCCTCATCTATCTTGACATCCACATTGACCAAATCTGTAAGAAGTTTCGTGTAGCGGTTTATGTGTTCATTCACGGAGCACCCCTTCTTCATCTGAAACCCATACAGCTTGCTCTTCAGCTGCAATCGCGATTCTACACTCTTGGTCAGATATTTCCTTTCAAGGGTCTCTCACAACTGCCTAGCAGATGTCTCGTGTAACACAAGATATTTGATGTCTTGTGTTAAACACGATCTAATCAAGCCACACGCAGACCTGTTCATCTTCTCCCACTCTTCTTCAGTGATTTTTCCTCGCCTCATCTCCAGAAGTAGAGTATCCTCGAGGTTCGATGCATTTAGGGCACCGATAACCTCACACCTCCACATCCCAAAATTATTTGTGCCATTAAACTTCACCACGTCTATCCTCAGATGAGAATCCATGGTCTTAACCGATGTACTTTCTTCTGTCATTTATCTAACTGAATCCTCTATGTATGCGAAAAAATAACTGGAGATAGATACACAACTTCGATAAAAATCAGATTTTTACCTTCTTCACGAAACCCTAGAACGAGTTTCTGACCGGATCTACTCCACCAATGATTCCTTGAGCACTCCTTGCGTTGTTCTGAGATCGACACACGATCCCACGAACAAGACTACCGCTGATCTGAGATCGACACACGATCTCCACCGAATCAGCTCCTGATGCCCTCCGAATCTCCAGAAAATCCCACGAAGAACCTGGGAAGCTCTGATACCACTTTTTGCGCGCCGACAACAACCTAATAGAGGAAGCTCTAGATCTCCAATGCACGAAGAATAATACCAATAACAGCACAAACACGCAATCTCAGAGAAAGAACACGAAACACAAATTTAACGAGGTTCGACCTTGTCGCCTACGTCCTCGGGGCAAGAAAGAGGGGGTTTCTATTGATTTCTGCAAATCAATACACTTCCAGCAATGGGGATCAGGAGAGTTCTGCCTCTGCTATACTCTCCTCCACAATCGCACACCAACCCTTCTACAAGATTCCAAACCCTAGAAATCCAAACAGCCCTTAAATAGGATTCAAAACAGCCCTTTCTGAAACAGCCCAAACCCGACTGTCGGTCGACCGGCCGGTCGACCGACCCTATGCACCGGTCGACTGGGCCGGTCGACCGTGCCTAACCGAGAGATAGGCACTTTCAGTCGGTCAACCGGGCGGTCGACCGATCTTCTTCTGCGGTCGACTGGACCGGTCGACCGCTACCCTGTGCATGTCTGTGTGCACGTCAGTCGACTGGACCGGTCGACCGAGCTGCTGCTTCTGCCGACGGTCGACCGGGCCGGTCGACCGTGCTCCTGTGCTGCTGCTGATTTCTGGATCTCCTTCCTCCGTCGACTTCCTCGACTTCCTCCCCCTACACTAGGGACCAAGGGTAATTCTAGAGGATGAATCTTCCGTTGGTGTTTCAATTTTTCACAACCTCACAACTCTAGCATGTGCTAAGTGTTCTTGTCCTCTTCAATTTGTATTCTTCTTTCCTTGTTTCATTTTTAATCTACTCAAGTAAGTTTATATGGTTTTAACTAGATATACAATGAGTGGGGCCTGGCATATTGGTAGAGGAGTGGGGGTGGTTTGTGGTGGGTCCCAAGTTTGAATCCGGTTACAACCTAATGTTAAAAAAAAAAGGCTTGATATACAATATAGATGGGATTTTCAAACTTCAAGACATGTCTCTTTCACTCATGAGGAAAAAGAAAAACAGGAAAAACAGTATGCATTGTGTGAAACACTATGTGCCATTAGGAGTGTTGCACCAAACACTCCTGAATTATGAAAATTTGCACATTGACCCCTATAGATTTTAACACCGTTAATTTTTTCATCCAAATCAACTGCGTGTTTTACACGTGACCTACCTAATTTCTCTAATTATTTTAATAAATCATTTATTTTAATTAAAATGGTTTTAATCTCAAATTTTCTCTTATAATCTTCTTCTCTGGAAAATCCAAACTAGGGGCATGGGATCGTAATGATGATGATAGTGAAAAAAGGAGGAATGGGTAGAGGAGAGGAGGAGAGGATTTGGGATAAGTTAGGATTAACATTAACAAGAGATTTTGAGTTTGGTGGTGACGGTGGTGGATGATTTATGAAGGAGGTGAAGGAGGTGCTGGTGGCGATGGGTTTGAGAAAGAAGTTGTGAAAGAGGAGGAGTTGATGATGATGGCGGGTTAAAAAGAGAGAATGATAAGGAGGAGGAGGTGGTGGTGAATTTGAAAAGAAGAGAGGAGGTATGGAGGAGGAGGTGGTTGAGGGTTTGAAGATGAGGAGGAGTGATGGTTGAGGAGATGGTGACTTTGAGGAGGAGGCGGCGGCGGCGGTGGTGGAGGAGGAGGAGGTGGTGGAAGATTAGGTGGTCCAGAATTTTTTTTAAGAAAAATTAAATTAAAGAAGAGCATGCGCTCTATACGTGTCTCTTTTAACGAAAAAGTTATCGGTGTTAAAGAACAAAGGGTCAATGTGCAAGTTTTCGTAATTCAAGGGGATTTGATACACACTCATGATAATACAAGAGTGTTTCACACAATTACTCAAAAAAGAAAAAGGAAAAAAAAGCTTTAGATTAAAAGAGATGGGAAATATTTTTCAGATTTTTTTTTTACTAAATTTCACAAGGACTGCGAGTGATTTCTTATACTCTACCACGTACTTTAATAATTAGAAATTCTTTCATTGCTCTCCCAACAGAAATAAGTCAAGTATATGCATGGTTGTTTGCTTCTTTTACATTGGAATGTTTTAGTACATAAATTCTATGTGATTACTGGTTCTCAAAGGAAATCATCATTTCTTTGATTGTCATCGAGGATCGGTCTGCACATAATGTTTGTAATTAAAAAAAAAGAGCAAACATGTGTCAAATACCAACTGTTTTTGTGAGGAAATCACTAGAGAAATAGAAAACAAGAAACGTGAAGGTCTAAAACAGACTAAAAGTCCATGGTAGCCAGGGGCGCTTGAAATTTGATGCCTTTGCTCGTTCTTGTCAATTAGGGGAAAGATGAATAGAAATAAAATAAAAATAAGGCAAACTTTATGTCCAAGTGAAGAAAAATGTAATACAAATTCGGGGGTGTTTGGTTTGAAGGAAGTGGGCGGAAGTAAGGAAATGGGGAAGTATAATTGATCACTTCCCTATCTATCCAAACGCCGGAAAAGGAAAATAAGAAAATCCCTTTTCCTTTTCTATTCTCTCTTTTACACAACCATTTCCTCACTTCCAGAGTGCTACAGTTAATTTTGTGGTCATGTAAATCTCATTTGTAATACGTTGTAACGCAAAACAGTTAATTTTTTGATCATGTAAATTTCACTTGCATTCTAATTACAGTTCATTTTTTATTTTCTTAATTAATTTTTATTTTAATATTATTTTGCGGTTAACTTTGTGGTCAACTTTTCCACTTCCACTTTCACATTACCATCCAAACACCAGAAAAGACATAACATTTTCCAAACTACACTTCCTAACAACATCCAAACACCAGAAAACTTACTAACCAATTCTCAAGTTCCAAAGGGAACTATTATCACTTCCTCACTTCCTTACTTCCTCACTTTCACCCTTAACCAAACAGGTCGTAGACGAAGGAACAGCATGAGGATGGGATCTTTCACAGTCAATGTCAATGGTCTTCCACAGTTGAAACTGTAAACGCTCGTGTTGAGAAAAGTTAGTACTGAAAACGACTGCCTCTCACTATTTTAGAACCCCAAACTCACAATATTCCCATGAGTTGACGTGGAAACCCTTGATCATGATGCATGAGATGTGCCCTCATAGACTTTAAAAATGCACAACACCCAGAGGGGAGAGAGAGACTCCAAGTGTTGACTTTGACGTGGACCTCTTCGGAAGAAACAAAGCCAAATGAAGAATACATAGCCGCCGCATTTGACTATTTTTGAGCAATTTTACTAATTGAGGTTATCACATCAGTTCATGCATGCAACTGTGTAGGTTGAAACAAATAGCAAATGATAAGAGAAATGTTGTTTGGGATGGGGATTAAAGGGTTTCTGATTAGGGAAAAAGTAATGAATATATACAATTCTTAACATTTGGAGGTAAAAAAATTGCAGATATCACCGTGAGATTGAGAATTGACGAAAGAGACCACTTGTTTTTTTTTTTTCGCTCCATAAGATCAATCCCCCTTTCTTAGTGTAAGATTTGCTTGGTATACGATATTACCGGGTTAAAGGGTTGATAACAGAATGGATGGTAAACGCAACACCGCAAACCTATGAGATCATAAATAAGAAAGGATTAATTCTTAGGAGGTTATCACTCGGAGAATTCCTTCGTTACGTTAGTTGGAGATGACAAACTTAAAAATTATAGAGAGAATTTCGATTGTAGATTACTAACTCTTCTAAAAGAAATATTTTATACCTTATATGTCTCGGGTATTTTAAACATTTCAAGAGAAATCTTTGAGTTCCTGATAATATGATAATCTCAGAGGTGTGCAATGATCTAGGAGGTTAGTTCTTTAGGAGCTGTAGTTATGAGGTCAAATGGCTGGTTGGCTTTCACCTTTCACGGTTATTGTACATTATTTACTGAAATGGTATTATTAGCTCAAGATATTTATTGAGCTTGTTGCTCTTGTTTATTCTAACATGATATCAAAGCATCATATTTCAGAAAATCCTCACTTTAAGACTTGTCATTGGTAAATCTAAAACATGTTAATTTATATATATTTATATTGTCTTTTCAATCAGCATGTTGACATGAACTTCAAACCGCTACATGGTTTGAAGTGGAAGGTTCAATGTTATGAACATTTGTAATTCATCTCGAGTACAATTTACGTCATGTATGTCTTGCACTCCAACTTTTACTCTGTAAAAAGATTATAGTTGTACATAGAGTAATAAAGACTTCAGATAAACACCCACAAAAAGGAAAAGGGATTAACTTTAATCTTATTTAAGTATTAAAATTAGTGTTTTATCTATGTAAGTTATTTTTTCACTCGTACATCATGTACGCGTTTTACTTTTGTCCAAGAATTTAGCAACGCCGTCCCCTAGAGCATGACATCCTCCTGCATCTTGTAGGCTTCTTCTCACAAAATTAATTTGATAACTTTTAGAATACGAATATGTGTTGATAATTACTGATATAGTTAGAGCTCTCCAAATGCATAAAGAAGAGAAAAGAATAAAATGCATGGATAAATGACATACATCGTACATTGGTGGTAACTGTATCGGGCTTTCAAAATTGCATACTCAACTCCAATTAGAAAAATGGGCCAACATGAAATAAAGATGAGAGGGTAAGAAAATTTCATGAAGCCTAATTTGTTGCTTCGAAGCCCAAGATGGATGTGGGCCTAATGCCGTATGAGTTTCACAGACATTATCTCATCGTGGCACGTGATTTTCTTTTTTTTTTTAAAATTATTCTTTTTTCTAAAGGAAGATTGTAACTCAGCCTTGAAGTTGGATATCAATATAAATAATATCTATTGCATACTTAGTAGTTAGTACAACATTTTTAGGAAAAAAGGTTTTTTTTTTTCATATATGGTCAGTGAACAAAAATATAGACATCGTCGAGAAATTTAGAATTCACGTGAGTCATTTGCCTAATATTGACCCGTCTCAATGGCTAAGATTAGAAACAACGGTCTCTCCACAGCCCGATCCAAATCTCCTCGGATTCACCTCAACCCATAATCTAATTTACTTGTTATGTTACGCTTAATTGACAAGATTTTTTTATTTTTTATTTTTAAGGGGTGTAAAGGGTTGAATGCGTAGTAGATATAGATACTTTCATATTCATATTTTGTCTATTCCAATAGATATATTGTTGTGATAAATACCACCAAATAATAAGATTAGTAACGAAAACTCCAAGCGATCTACCGTAGCAAACAATATAACTTGATCACTACAATAGCAAGAAAATAAATCAAGAGCACAAGATTTTGTATGAGGAGTGAGACAATTCTTATTAACTTGAGAAGAAAAAACAGAGTTTACAAGGATCTCACATAAGAATCTCTCAAACTCTCGATACGAGAGGATTTTTTAAAAACAATGAAACATTCTCATATTTATAGCCAGAGAAAAAGAAACAAATACCCAAATAAAAATCGGAATCAGAATTCAACTTAAAATAGAATCAAAATTCTGGTCGGATAAGCACGTATACGCCCAGATTGCTGCTGTTGTCGACAGGGTTGTTGACAGAATTGTTCCAGAAGTTGATCTGTCTCAGATTTTTGACTGTTTCTCCGGAGCTGTCAAAAGCTACCTCCAGAGATGTCGAAAGATTCATATCAGCGTTCGAAAATTTGGCTGAGCATGTGCATGTTCTGGCTATTGAATCTGTTGGAATCTCCTCCACCTTGTTGCATAGCTTCTCCAATGAATGTGAGGCACCCAAAATGCCAACAATCTCCACACTCACATGCCATGAGTCGTTTGTAGAAATTGGCCTCCACACTATCAAATAATCTCTCTCCCCTTTTTATGACTTCACATAGCTCCCTCCCAAGAGCTCATCCCATTTTACCTTTGAAGAATATTGATGAAGTTCAGAGATGCTCTGAACTTCTCCACTAGGATGGTTTTTGTTATCATGCCTGCTAGATTCTTCTTTGTACTGATTTTAATCAAATCAATAACATTTTCCACTGCAATCCACTAGCATATCATGTGATACCTCACATCGATGTGCTTTGTCTATTTGTGATACATGTGATCCTTAGTAAGATGTATCGCACTCTGACTGTCGCAGTAGATCTGAACTGAATTCTGTATGATTCCAAATGTGCCAACTAATCCTCTCAACTATAAGACTTTCTTAGATGTCTAAATTGCATCTATGTACTCCATCTCTGTTATTGAAAGCTTCACAATGTCTTGCAATTCTGCCTTCCAACTAACAACACTCTCAGCTATTGTGAAAACATGACCCGTCATAAATTTTCGCTAATCAAAATCTCCAGCATAATCTGCATTAACATATCCTTGTAGTATCTTAGACTTTTCTGTTACCAATTTCTGAAACACCAAGCATAATCTTGCAGCCCTCGTAGATATCGTAGCACTCACTTTACAGCTTTCAAATGTTGATTGTCTGGATTCGACATGAACCGACTTACTGTACTAACTGCATAGATTAAGTCAAACCTAGTGTAGATCATAATATATATCAGTGATCCCACCACACTAGCATATAGTACTCGAGACATCTCATCCTTCTCTTCTTGTGAGTTTGGATATTAACTGAAGGATAACCTAAAGAGACCTGTAAAAGGAGTAGTGACCGATCTTACTTAAGACATGTTGAACCTTTCCAATATCTTGAGAATATAAATCTCCTGTGATAACCTGAGTCTGCATGTATTCCTGTCTCGACTGATCTCTATACCTAAGATCTTCTTGACTTCTCTCAAATCTTTCATGTTGAACTCCTTCCTTGACTGAGCTTTAAGCTTCTGAATATGTATCTTATTTCTCACAACAATCAGTATATCATTTACATATAACAGCAAATATGTGAGATCATTGTTGCACTGCTTGAAATAAACACAACTGTCATACTCACATCGAGTGTAGTTAGCCTTGATTATGAATGAGTCTAACCACTTGTACCACTACCCGAGAGACTGTTTCAGCCCATGAAGAGACTTCTTGAGAAGACATACCATATTTTTTTTATCTTCCTAAACAAACTCTTCAGGTTGCTTCATGTATATCCTCTCCTCTAGCTCATCATGTAGAAATGTTATTTTCACATCCAGCTACTCCAAGTCTAAATCACCTTGAGTCATGATTGCCAACAACAATCAAATAGATGTATGTTTGACTACAGGAGAGAAGATCTCATTGTAGTAAATATCCTTCTTCTCAGAATACCCTTTGGCAACTAGTTTTACCTTGTATAGCTCAATATTCTTCTTTTTTTCGACCCACCTGTAACTTATTGCTTTAGAACCCCTAGTAGATTCACCAAATCCTATGTTTGATTCCTTTTCAAAGACTCAATCTCCTATTTCATGGCTTTGGTCCACTTATCACTGTCATCCGCCTCGATTGCCTCCTTGTAACTACTAGGATCTCTAGCTTCTGTTACGAATGCAAAAAAGACTTGGTCCTCTTCCTATCCATATCTAATTGGTAGTACTTAAACTCTGTCTGACCGCCTCAACGTTCTAGATCGCACCTGTTTCTCTTGAGTAGCTTTCTTCCAGTCTCCATCTCAAACTGAGAAGTCTTCATCTAACCCGACAGTCTTGTTAGAGCCGTCTGAAAATCCAAACTCCTCTCTCTGAGAATCTGTTGAATTATCTGAAGCTCCACCATGCGCTTTATCCTCTGTCTTTGACATTACTTGCAACATTTAATCTTCTTCAAAGATCATATCTCTGCTAATAAAGGCACTCTTCTTCTCTGGATCCCAAAGCATGTATACATTGGTTCCCTTGGTGAAACTGATGAAGTATCACCTCTTTGACTTGGACTCCAGCTTGTTCCTCTTTTGACTATCAACCAAACTGTATGTCGGGCAACTGAATATCCATAAGATTGAATAATCTACTGACTCTCCTCACTGTGTCTCTTCTGGGATCTGAAGATCAACGGTTGTAGATGGTGACTTAGTCACTAAATAACTCGCTTGACTCACTGCCTCTGTCCAAAAATCTTCTGACATGTTAGCCTGTAACCTCATACTGCGGGCACGCTCTGTAAGTATCTGATTCATGTGCTCTACTACTCTATTTTGTTTTGGCCATCATAAAATACTCAGTTGGTGCTCAATACCTTCACTAGCTAAGTACTCCTTGAATTCTGTAGATGTAACTCACCCCATTGTCTGACCTCAAGAACTTCAACTTTCGCCCTTTCTATTTCTCTACCATGACTTTTCACTCCTTGAACTTCTAAAATACCTCTGATTTCTGCTTCAAGAAATACACTCATGCTTTTCAGTAAAAATCATCTATAAAAATAACATAATAACATGCACCCCTATGGATGCAACTGGCAAAGATGTCCATACATCCGTGTAAGATCTAACGAGCCCTTAGTTTTGTGCACTCTCTCGACTGTCTACCCATAATGCAAAACTTATATAAGTTAAGTTTGCAGTGTTTAATACCTGGTAGAACTCCTTTCTGTGTAGGGCTCGAAGACCTCTCTCGCTTATGTGTCCAAGACGCATGTGCTAAAATTTTGTATGTCCTCCTTCTCTGTTACTAAGGAAACATCACCAATCACCACGCTTCCTATCACCTTATAGAAGTTCGCCATATGCTCTGCTTTGAGGACCGTCATGGAGCCCTAGTGACCTTTAGAGCTCCATTTGTCTCTGAGAACTTGCATCCCTGAGATTTCAAGGCTCCCAACGAGAAAAGATTTTTCCTCATGCCTGGAACGTGTCTAATGTCCTTGAGTGTTTGCACCTGTCCGTCAAACATCTTCATGTGGATAGTGCCTATTCCAACTATCTTACATGCAACATCGTTCCCTATCAAGAATGTGCCTCTTCAAAAGGTTCATATGTACTAAACCACTGATTCTTTGGGCACATGTGGTATGTGCACCCCGAGTCAAGCAATCAAGAATCTGAGAACCTCCCTTTGCCTCTGCCCGAATTTACCGACAGAATATCACATGGTTCTTCAACTGCTTCATCGGCTACATCTGATTGATCTGATTGTTTCCCACTAGTACTAGCTCTATCAGCTCCTGAACACCCTTCTTCTTTACCATCTCCTTGTACTTGAAGCAATTCTTTTCATTTTCCCTTGTTGTTTGTATTAATAGCAATCATTGTTTCTGCTAGAAGCTTTGGTACCCTTCTTGGGTGATCTTCCTCTACTCTTTGACTACCAATCCTGATACCTCCTCTGTAGAATTTGTCTTCTTCATCAGCTCATAGTTCTGGAGAATATCCCTGACATCTTTCAACTCTAAGGTCTCTTTTCCATACATGATAGTGGTCGCCAAGTGATCATAACTCTGAAGAAGAGAAGACAACAACATAAGAGATTTGTCTTCCTTTTTTAGTTTTACCTCCAGTGCCAACAGGTCACTCAAAGTCCTATTGAACGCATTGAGATGTTGCAGGACCGGTGTCCCTTTCTTCATCCAAAGACTATACAACTGCTTCTTCAAAAAAAATTTGTAGAATAAACTCTTTGTCATGTAAAAGCTCTACAGCTTATATCATAAACGTGCAATTTTTTTCTCGTTCATTACATTGTAAAGAACTTCATCTGATAGGCATAATATAATAATGATTTTGGCTCGAACATCGAGATTCACTCACTCATCATCCACCATCTTGGACGGCTTCTTCTCAGCATCAAGCAGGGCTTTGTGAGTGTCTTCCTTCATGAGCAACACCATTACTCGCCTCTTGCTCCACAGGATGTTATTCTTCCTGTCAAATTTCTCCACCTCAAACTTCGTTGTAGTCGTCTTACTAGTCATATCTCTGATATCAGTTGTTGTGATAAACACCAATAAATAATAAGAGTAGTAGCGAAAACATCAAGCTATCTACCGTAGAAAACAATATAATTTTGATCACCATAAGAGCAAGAACACAGATCAAGAGCACAAAATTTTGTGGGAGGAGGAGAAATTTTTATTAACTTAAGAAGCAAAAACAGAGTTTACAAGGATCTGAAGGATCTCTCAAACTCTCAATACAAGGGTTTTTCTTAAAAAACAATGAAACAATCTCATATTTATAGCCAATAAAATGAAATCAAATAACCAGAGTTTGGGTCAAAAGCGGAATCAGAATTCAACTTGAAACAGAATCAAAATTCGGTTGAATACGCACGAATACGCCCAAATTGTTGTTGCTGTCGACAGAGTTGTCGACAACATTGTCCCAAAAGTTGATCTCTCAGATTTTTGATTGCTTCTCCAGAGCTGTCAAAAGCTACCTCCAGAGCTTTCGAAAACTTCATATCAGCTTTCAAAAGCTTTGCTGAGCATGTCCATGTTCTGACTGCTGAATCTGTTGGAACCTCCTTCACCTTATCGCATAGTCTTCTCCGATGAATGTGAGGCACCCAAATACCAACAGATATAAGTACGGATTGGCGCATGATATAATATAGCATATCAAAGTATTGTCATGTTTGAAATTTCTACTTGTAGATATGAACGTGGATAAGGATATCAGCTGCTTATTGAACTCACTTTTCATATTAAATAAAGAAAGAAGAAAAGAAAACAAGCTCGGAGAGGATCTAGACATGATTGACTGAAATTTTGATTATAATTGCACTTCGGAAAGGGAAATGATATTAAACTTCTGTATGCTAGTTGAAAAATTCTTGGTGCCACATAATGTTCTCTTTCAGGAATAGTGTTACATTATCTACTAACAAGTAGAACTTTAATCCATATATACCAGGACATATCTTGCATATATGGGTATTTTAGGATATTATATATCTATTTGAATATTTTGGATGGTCTTTATGCGGCTACTTAAGCCTAGCTCAACAGTAGGGGCTAGGATTAGGTTGGGAAAGGCCTCGCTCATTCTAGGTGACATTACGTTAGGGCATGTCATGAGAGAGGCCTAGCTCAGTGTGAAAGATGAGAGGAGGAGATGTCTCGAATCTAAATCCAAGCTACACTCTCACATACGCGTGCACATACAGTACAATCAGATGAAACTGAGTTGCAACTTTTGTTTTTGTTTTTTGAGATAAAACCGTGAGGTAAAAAACCCTGACGTTTTATCAATAAAAAAGAGTTAACAGCATTCGTTCCACTCCATATCCACATCTTAAAGAGAGAGATCCGCATCCATATTTGACAAATTATCAATGAATAACACAGACCAAACCACATACTAGAAAATCAACTGGAAAAATAGTACTAGGTACTCTCTATATATACATCACCTAATAATATTCACATCTAAATCTCTACGTATACAGATGCTCACGAGCTACAAAGTTCTAGAATCTAAGCTTCCTACTAGTAATAGTAATTAAGAGAGTGATCATATTCATACATATCACTATTAAGACCACACGGAAGAGTCATCGTTTGCCCTGCTCATCTCGGACTCGAGTGCTTCCATCTGCATCTCCAGACCCCTCAGCTTATCGTTCATGCTGTTGAGCCTTCTCCTTGCAGCCTCATCTGCAGCATTCAGTTTCACACAGGATGATTAATTGTCAGCAAATAGTTAATCAGTCTCCATCCATCAACATACAAAACTACTAGTACTCAAATAACGCTGTGAATGCTCATACCGAATCGCGAAATGAACTCGGACATGGTCAGCACATGCCCGCTCGTAGTCGTGACAGTGACGGTGGTGGCAGCGGCCGCAGCGGCAGCGGCAGTGCGAGGAGCAACTCCAAGTTGCACTCTCTTCAGTCCCTCTTTGTTCCTTGCCAACATACTCATGTCTTTGGGTTTCTGCTTGCCTCTCTATTTACTTTCTTGTTTTGTTCCCTCTTTCGATCATAAACCCCACTTTCTCTCACCGCAGAGATTATATAGTTATAAGTGGACCAAATGGGCCCACTTGACAATTGAAATATTATTTTGAAACGGAAAATTGAAGACTTTTCTTCCGCCACGATTCTTGGAGGTTTACTTTCATTTCATTTCTTGGGTCCCAAGAAGGAATGTGGCTATCAACTGGGGTCCGAGACATTGGCGTGGGAAACGGGCAGCACAAGGATTTGCCTTGATGGTCAGACCTTCGAGGCTAAGCTTTGACCAGCGAGGAGCTTTGACTTTTGTGTCCTACCTCACATTACTCATCTCACAATTATTCAATGATGGAAAGTTCCTCGAGAAAATGAGGAAAAGTATTTAAGGCAGAAAGAAGCATCCAGATCCTACAAAACATTTTAGAAATAAACAACAACAAAGTTTTTTATTTCAAATTTTGGTGCTGACTGCCTGAACTTTTCGTTTCCATTAGAGTTATATTAATGGTTGTCTCACGGCTCTTACAAGTATGTTAGAATTTTAGAAACCGACATTTATATTTGGTTTAATGTTTTCTTAACCTAAATAAGGAAGAGAGAGTAATAAACGAAAAGTATTAAAAGAAATCTATTTTTTTTTTTGGGATAAAATAATCAATTCTACCATCTAGCGTGCAGTAATTTTGGGAAGCATAGATTAGATTCCATGTGAAATCCACATCTATGACTCTAGAGACAGAAGTTAGTTTTTACAGATAAACATACATGTCAAGAAAAGCAACACCAAGACATGAGAATAAATGACAAGAAATGTAAGAAAGAAGAGTGTGAACATATTTTTTTCTCATTGCTTTTCCATGGGAAAAAAGGCGATAGCTGACAATGTGGTTGTCCAACACTAGCACCAGAGATTTCTAAATAACATCATACCAAGAATAAATTGCTGATATAACATCATCACGTTGCCAGAAATAAACCCGAGAACTTTCTAACTTATAAAACACAAATTGACCTCCAAAACTTCACTAGTACTGTTACATTCATAAGGAAAGGGAAGCAAATAAAAATGCCTGCACAACTGAAATAGATTTCGAGTTCTGCAGAACAGGGTCTGGTAAAGTGAAATCAGCCAAAATGGAAAGATGTAAACTCAATTGATATTCTATGTTATTTTTCAGTGTAAAGATAATCTGCAATCATACAGTTGGGTGGATAGACTAGAGCCAGGAGCCGCCTATTTGCTGACTAACTCCATGGATAGCCCATGAATAAACATATTAAAACTTGTCATATTTGTTCTAATCACGGACATAGTGTAATGGTATTGACAGACAGTCATGAGATGCTTTTTAAGCTTAAAGACAAATCAAGAAAAGGTGCTATTGTGGTGGAGATTTTCAGCCGCGAGCCACCAGATAGTTGATCCTCACCACAAGCGAGAGAAGAGTTGAGTGAAAATTAAGAGTGCGAGAGAAAATAAAACACAACACAAAGAGACACAAGATTTTTTACGTGAAAATCTAAATTGAGAAAAAACCACAAGGAGGAGGAGAAAAATCCACTATAATCTGTAGGTTACAAGGATTACAGGGTCAAATGCCAGAGTCTCAGTGCTGGAATTTTTTTGGGGTCCGTAAAAAGTAGATTCCCTCTCGCTGGAGAAGATCTATTTATTTTTCATCTGATATGTGTGCATAGGGCGGATGGTACGGCCGTGATCTCCGTAATTGCATGATTTGCACGTGTAAATTTATTGTTGGAGAAGATCTATTTATTTTTCATCTGATAGGTGAGAATCTCGTCTCAGTTCGAGAAAAAAAAAAAAATCCCCTCACTGGAGGAGATCTATTTATTTTCATTTGATCTTTGTGCATGAGGCGGATGGTACGGGCGTGATCTGCGTAACAGCATGATCTGCGCACGTGTAAATTTGTTGTAATGGTCGTGATTGTTGACGCTTAATTGTTGGGATTGCATGCAGAGGATCCCACCTCAGTCTATAACTGTCAGGATGGAGCGCGTTTTGTGTTATGAACGCAGAGAAAGATCAAACTGCGTAACAGAAAGTGAAGACTAGGGCTGATCTGTTGCCATGGAGTAAACTGAAGGCGGAGATCAGAAATGAACTGTTGTCGAGGTTATCTTGTGCAGATCTGAAGTCTTCGAAAAGGGGTGGAGTCCAGGACAGCTGGAAGCATCGGAGCTATCGGGTTGAAAGTATCCTCGGGACGAGGAGCAGCTTCTGGAATGGCTCCGGAGTGACGGAGGCTTTTAGTTGCTTGAATCCGTGGATTGCATGCAGAGAATCCCGCCTCAGTCCATCACTGCCCAAGCTGGAGAGCATTTCACGTTATGAACGTGGAGACAGATCATGTTGTGTAACCAAAGGCGAAGATTAGGAATAGTTTGTTGTCGCGGTGTAACTGAGGGCGGAGATCAAACATGATATGTTGCCGAGATTATCTTGTGCAGAGCTGAAATCTTCAGAAAAGGGTGGACTCCGGGACGACTTGGAGCATCAAAGCTACCGGGGTGAAAGTATCTTCGGGAGAGGAGCAACTTCTGAAATGACTCTGGAGTGACGGAGGTTTTTAGTTGCTTGGATACGTGTCATGATCCTGTGAGGATCAGATTTTGACCACTACAGATATATTCTTGAAACAAATCTGATATCGCAAAAAGAAAAAAAAAAACTGTTCTGAACAGAAAATAAATAATTACACGAGTATGCTCCCCACATTTTCTTGAAACGAGGACGAAGATTATCGCCCTACACATTCAAAATTGCATACAAAATGCAGTGGTAAACAGTTATGAATTAATGATGATATACATTATTAGCATATCAAAGAGAAGCCATCAACTGGAAGCCTACTGTGCAATTGCTGGAAAGAACAAAGGAAAAGAACGCTACTTTATATACAAAGTTCTTGCACACAAACCGCACAAGACGCTTTAATGTGCACACGCTAAGAAAGATTCAACCCATTCTATCCATTGTACCAAACAGATAAAGATCACAAAGTTTTGATCTTTTGACCCCACAGAGCATGAGATTGGTTGCAGAATCCTTTGCATTCTGTGAATTCACGAACTAGTCGATGTCAAATGACCAAGGCAAAGGCTCCTCCTTTTCTTTTCCCCTTTAGCAGTGGAAATTGCCCCAGTTGCACCAACTCCAAATTACACTATTACAAATACAAATAGGCAGTTTGAAAGCAAACTCACTGGACACTGTGTCCGACAGGTTATGTATGGATCATAGAGCATTCAACCTTCTATGTTTCCAATCAGTTTGGGAAGCTTCCAATCTAATGGTTTATTAAATTGGGGTGCCCTTTATAAGTTTTCATGACATCATATAGTCCTTTTATGACCTGAAAATTCTGATTCGATGACATCATTCTTATTTAGAATGTTAGGAATTTGGCAAAGGCCCCAAATCGGAGAATGTCCACAGCGGGCATTTTTATTTTGCTGCAAGTGACCGCAAGACGTAAGTCGTAAAATGAGAATGAAATAAGTTAACTGTAACAGAAAAAAATATATTGTGTTTTACGGCGTTTGGTTAGTAATGTGAAAGTGTAAGTGAGAAAGTATATTATGCTTTACGGTGTTTGATCGGTAATGTAAAAGTGAGTGAAAAGTTGACCACAAAATTAACTGTAGCAGTGATATAAATATTACAAATATTAATCTACTATTGAAATTAAAATCTATAAATAAATTTGAGATAAAATATTAATAATTTTAATATATTATTTACAATAATAATATTAATAAAATATAATTAGAGATAGTAAAATGTAAATAAAATGTTAACTAAACAAATATTTATAAAATTTTAAGAAAATTTAAAGAATACTAATAAAATTTGAAGAATAATAATAAAATATAAATATGAATAAAATCTTTAAAAACTAATAAAATAGTATTTAAGATTATAATATTACAAACTATTATAAGGTATTATTATAATATTAAATGTTATTATAACTTTATTATATTATTATAAAATTATAAAATTAACAAAATAAAATAAAATAATAAGTATAATAAAATATTAAATAACAATATTAAAGTAAAGCCATAAAATATAAAATATTAAAACAATAATAAAACTAATAAAAAATTAAAATTAAAAAATTATTAAATATAAAATTAAACACTATTAAAATATTAAAAATATTTAATAATATTAAATTATATATTAATTATCATGTAACTGCTTTGAACGTTAGAAAAATGTGAATGTAAAAATGAAATTTACATGAGCACAAAACTGCAAGTGAGAAAATGAGGGTGATCATTTTGTAAGTTGTTTTGCTGCAAAACAAACAACAAAAAATGAAAGGAAAAAAATTACGACTTGAAGTTTTATGACTTGCAGCTCAAAACAAACACACCATAAGTAATACAATTGAGATATACGACTTGACTCAAAAGGGGAAAACCTGTAAAAGAATTTGGATCCAATCTTAATCACATCTCCATCGTGTGTAGATTAAATCTCATATTGTTTTCTTATTAACCAAATTCATCAATTCACCCAAATTGTGTTACTTTCCCAAATTCAATTGGATGTGATACAGACGTTTCAGAGTAGCTTGGAGCAAGGCCTGCTGGTTATTGTACGGGATAACAGGATACAAACTACTTCAGGCAAAACTAACACTTGTACACGTCATAAACTAAAGGGCCAAGGGTTCAAATTTCTGCCGAGAACTACGCCATGACAATGGTCTAGTTTTGTCACACAAGTCTCCATCAATATCTGGCTTAAAATTCTGCTACCACAACATCAAATACACACATGGGATCTTCAAAAGATTCAAAATCCCTGTAGGCATTTAAGTCTAACTCCTAAACACGTATAATAAACCAATGGAATCACACAGGGCATCAGTTCTGACACACAGCTCATCCATTTTCGACAATCGCTACTTAATTCAGAAAAGTGTCATCATTGCATATTTATAATCAGAATCCTATATAGGAGAGCAACAGATAGAGAACGATTCTGGAAGATTAAAATCTAAAAGTCAAAAAAACATTGGACCTTTATAATCAGAATCCAAATTAGCTGAGAGCAGCAGCCAAAGAATGTTTCTGGAAAGACTAAAAATCAAATTTACAGGGTACACTACGAATCTGGGGGTTATGTTTTCAAACCATGCTTTGTTGAAAACAGTTCGATCCACAAGTTTTCCTGAGGATTGTATGGACAATAAAAAACAATAACTCCTATGAGAATATTTTTTTCTCTAAAAATTTGTTATCTAGAATGGAAAGAATTGATGTCACGAGTTACCGCTTTAACCAGAATGTTATACAGTCATGTTGACAAAGCTATATGGACGAGTGTGAAGGCTAGAGTTTTGATTAAAAAAGTAATCCTAAATCGAGGTAGGAAGAGGATATGGAGTTTATTCCAAGTTCAAATGATGCCCTTATTGAAATCAATCATCCGAGAAATCATTTCATCGTTGTCTTCTAGAAGTATCAGAATGTCAAGAGGAAGTGCCTAGGTGTCGGTTGTCCAGTAATTTTTCAACGTCCATATCCTCATAGCTGACACTATATATTTGAAACCAATAATTAAACTATGCAGAGTTTTCACCCGCAGACACTGAAGTCAAATTTATATCTAGCTCTTGCTCTCTGAAAGATGGTTCTATAATCGGACTTCTATCATACTCAGGGGCGGAACCAGGAACAAATTTTGGGATGGGCTGTAATCTTAAATAACATATACTTATGAATTATTTGAATTTATCAAAAGAATAAAACAGTATTCTCCACTAAATCAGGAGTGGAACTATGAATAAATTTGCTAAAAGAAAACCAAAGCAGAAGAGGGTCTAACACAATATATGAAAAGAATAAAAATAAAAATAGGTTAAGCCAATATATAAAAAAATTAAATTTGCTAAAAGAAAACTAAACATAAGGGGTCTAACACAATATGAAAAAAAAAATTAAAAAAAAATGGGTTTAAGCCAATATATAAAAAAAATGGGCCGGGCTGTAGCCCGGCCCAGCCCACTACTGGTCCGCCCATGATCATACTGAAAGCATATCATTGCGACTATTGACACAATTAGATTGTATTGAGCAATACACTTGACTCTTAAAACAAAACATGCCCCCTGATGCAATTAGAGCCCAAGGAAACTAATAAAGAAAGAATATCGAGGTAGGAAGAGGATATAGAGTTTCTTCCAAGTTCAAATGATGCCCTTATTGAAATCAATCATCTGAGAAATCATTTCAATGTTGTCTCTAGAAGTATCAGAATGTCAAGAGGAAGTGCCTAGGTGTCAGTTGGTTGTCCACTAATTTTTTAATTATACTGTTGAACTGAAACGTGCATATCTTAATAGCTGACACTATCTATTTGAAACCAATAATGGAACTATGCAGAGTTTTCACCTGCAGACACCGAAGTCAAATTAAGTAACATCTAGATCTTGCTATCTGAAAGAAGGTTCTATAATCAGACTTCTATCATACTGGAAGCATCTCATTGTGACTATGACACAATTAGATTGTATTGAGCAATACACTTGACTCTTAAAACAAAACATGTCCCCTGACCCAATTAGAGCCCAAGGAAACTAATAAAGAAAGAATATGGTGTAGACAGTCGGCAGTGTAATGATCCCATACGAAAGAAGACCATGGCAGTGACCACTCATAGCAAACAATAAAAGATAACAAAAAACGAAAACAAAACTAAATGATGTTTGCTGCCGAAATAAATTGATATTCATATAACAAATATTTCAGGTTCCAAAAACTTTGAGACAGTATTCAAACATCACAAGTCTCAATAAGTTAAGCTATTGTTAGATTTGAAGCCAAAAAATAAACTATAAAAATGTTAGGAGGAAATGTTGAGTATATGAGCGACGGATGGAGGAGAAACAAGTACTATTAGTAAACAGAAAATCTATTTCATAATAGACAAGTGATGTTAATTGTTGAGTTTGTCTTGAACTTTAATCCATTTTATCAGCTACATACTGTTTAAGGACTTTTCGGAGCTGAAGCTGAGCGGAGCGTAGCAAAGCGAGGCTTTCACCCCCGACCTAAATTTTTGGGTGCTTATTCAGTTCTTTTATTATTGTACTCGTACTTGTTGCGGGGTATTCTGATGATTCTGTATTGGGAAACAACCCTAGATTATAAAGGGTTTGTTTCCAGCCATCATGGGAGATGGACCTTCGATCTGAGTGTTGTATCATCTGTGAGAGAGATTAAGATCTGTGGATCTCTTCTGTATTCTGTATCTTTCTCCTCTCGAATTAGTGAAATTTATCTGCTGCTGCCCAAGGACGTAACACTTGCTTCGAATCTCGTTAAATATGTGTGTTTGTCTTTGTTATTCTTGATCTCGATTTCTGTTTTTACCCTGACATTAATAATAGAAAACTTTTATTAATAATAAATAATAAGATTGCGAAACAAGATATAGAAAGAGACACCCATTCAATAATAATTGAAAATAATTATATTTAAATTTAAATATAATTTTCAAATACCAATGAGG
Organism: Agave tequilana; assembly: GCA_038442645.1. NCBI lineage: Eukaryota > Viridiplantae > Streptophyta > Magnoliopsida > Asparagales > Asparagaceae > Agave > Agave tequilana. Next base: position 39,473 of record JAVJIF010013607.1, on the reverse strand, counting down.
AACAGAGAGGATGAAGCAACCAAGATTTTTTCTCTCTTCTTTCTTTTTCCTATTTTTTTTTCTTTTTAATAAACGAGATCCACATCCTCTGCCAAATCAAGACTGCAATAAAGATAATCAGTTCCTTACAATCTACGTTGCATTGACACAACTATACTGATACGAACACGACACGCCGACACGTGACAAATTTTTAAACATACATACAATACGTGTGTCCGTTACATTTCGACATGATACGGCTTCATGATAGAAGTATTTGTGCTATATAGCTTACAATGCACTCACTATTAATCAAGGATATATCATCAACAAAGACTATCAGTTCAAGTCAAAGTGTGATTTCATCCATTAGAGCACTGCTCTTTCCAGATATAACTTGAAAACAAGGGTATCCTACACTGATTACAGAAGTACACGAACAGCCAAGAGAGAAATGACTTGAAAACAAGAGGTATCCTACATTGATTATAGAAGTACATGAACAGCCAAGAGAGAAGTCCAACCCTCCATCAGATTATGTTAATCCCTACCATATATTTGTATCTTAGAACACCATTAAGTAAAGAGAGAGAAAAAATGACTCCAGAAACATGGACAACCATCCAGGACAGAAATAGAGGATAAGGTTCTCAAAAAAAGAGCATTTGCGGAAATGGAGAAGTCTGCATTTGCATCAAGCATCTTCTAGACTGCTCGAAACTTGGCAGCCATTAAGAGACCTAGAAAGACCAGTTCTCCAGGAAAGGAACTTAAGGCTTTCTCACCACGTCTCAAATAATGGATTTAGAAAGTAAAAGGCATGAGATCCGTGTACCATATCAGTGGTCTATGAAGCATGCATGGACGCAGACACGGACACGGGATATGAAGACACCGCAAATCCTTTAAAAATAGGATACGAGAAAACAGCGATAAGACTTTGTGTGCATGTGCGTGTGTAATACACAATAGTGATTTAGATGCAGTCTATTAAAAGTAAAATGAACGCGAAATCAAATCTCAATGGTTTAAATCCACAGCTTCTAATCAAGTAACAAAATTAAACAAAAAATAAAAATCTAAAAATATAATAAAATGCCGTACCTGGTGCATGAGGTGTTAGGTTTCATAGGATTCCATTATGTCAAAGAGACTTTTCTTCCATATTTGCTTAAATGATATGTAGCTCCAAGGTGTCCAAGACATGATATTTAGATTTTATTTAAACCTAACAGAGATCCACGTGCAATTTCGTGATTTTTTTAAGAATTCGAACACAATCCTGAAGTGTCTAAGATGTGTTGAGAAGTGTCAGCCAATTGTCATTGTCTGACATGTGTCTGACACGGAAATAGCACTCACTTTAAAGTTTTTGTGCTTCATAGCCTATTTTTAATTGAAAATTATTTGTTTCTTCTATACTGTCTCCAAGGAATGAATCAGCACATCCTCAGCTAATTTGCAACATCCATTAATTCTGTTAGGATCTATTATCTTTTGTAAAGTTTATAAAACCTAGCAAAATTCTCTCACTTCTCTGATAATTTCTTCTAAATGGTAGTGAAAATTCACTTTTCCACTACACATTAGAATATTTGCATTTTTAAAGAGGGATTGTGCATCGCATGGTTTTTTTCACGACTCACCCCAATCATTTACATATCGTATATATCAATCTAGATGATATTGCATTTGGTAATAAGACAAAAAGAATGCAATTGTTGTGTTTTTCAGAGAAGGAAAGAAGAAGTGCATGGCGGATGACTCAATCTGACTCCCAGAACCATTTTCTAGACAATTCTGATATAAACATCATTGCATACAATATTATAATAAAGATGCCATCATACGAGAAAGAAGTCCCCCAAAATCATGCGGATATAATCCAACAAGAATTTACCACAAGACTGGCAAGTAAACCATATAATAATAAACAGTAGACAGCTAACAAGGAGGAGAAACGTTGAGAGGTCTAGCAGTCACTATGAAGTGTAAAAAATCTCTAGGTGGCACATACCAAATAGAAAGGAGGTCCATGATACAGAAATTAATTATGAGAAAAAAAGACGAGTGGCTAGCGAGATCATGATACAGAAATTGTATATGAGTGAAGAGACTAGAATGGCCAGCGAGACAAAGGAATGATGCAGAGATGTAATAAGTCTGGTAGCAAGGTTGCAAGTTATGATGCAAATAACGTGGCAGACTCGTTATGTTGGACATATGAAAAAAGTTATAAAGACATAAATAAGGGGGCATAAATGGAGCCTACAATGTTCATCATCACAATCTAATATTTCAAAAGTGAAGTTCTAAATTGATGCTTCAAGATTAGATCTTACTTTTACATCAGATTGTTGATTCGTATTTCAAATTATACCATGAGCTGATCTTGAGAGAATATGCGCTCAAGTATACAAATTGGAAGTTGGATCATAAGGACGATAAACTCCATGCTCACCAAGGTCTAAGATCCAGCCTGCTCGTCAACCTAGTCAAAGCCATACAAAATTAACTAAATCCACCTCCTTACCAGTTACCCCATATGAATGGGCTCAGTTTGAATTTTGTAGTTTGGTTTAAAAAAATGAGGTTAATACAATCAAGAATTGGTGTGTCCATAATCTTTTAAAACTACATCATCCAAACACTAACTCAACTCACCATATCCCCACTATTTTGCCACCCCCTGCTATCGCAACTAACCCATCGTGTTTCCCTTAGTTCCTTGTCATCTCTCTTTCCATTTAAACCACGAAAGAAACCTCACCTCGTTGGAGTTTTTCCTTTCCCTCACAGCCAATCACAAGAACATGTCTACACAATCAAACCAATCAGAGAGGCAATAGATTAGTGACCGTTACCGTCCTTTTATATTCTATAGTCCTATGCCCTCCCACGAAAAAGGCAGCCAACAAACAATGTAGAATTCTACTCACTCTCCCATCATCCCGACACACTAACCCAAGTTCCAACATATAAAAAAGAAAACTCAGCACACAGATATCCATCTAGACAGAAGAATAAGGAATAGAATGAAGATCAAAGGAAGAAGATATAGAAGTAATGCCAGCCCTCAAACTCTGAACACTCTATTTGAAACCTTCAAAGCCATCATCATTAAAGCCTCTTTGACGCTCCTATTGAAGCCCATCAAAGCTTTCCGTCGAAGCGTATTGAAGTCTTTGAAGCTTGTTGTCCAGTGCACCAAAGCTCTCCCCAAAGCCCTCCCTCGAGAACCATCAAAGTCCGTTAAAGCGCCCTTGAAGCATGTTATCGATAGCCTTTGAAGCTTTTCATTATGAGCCTTGAAGATTGTTCACGATTCATCATCCAAGCCCTTCAAATCTTGTCGTTGAAAACCTATGAGAATTTCTTCAGGCCCTTTGCATGCCAATAGTCTATTCTTTGGGATTTTCTTCGTGCCTAATATAAATTTCCATGGTCCCACTTGGAGGGAAGATCTGTCAAGTTCGTTTTATATAAGTTTGACTTTTTTAGTCAGATAATACATGGAAGTGATAAATGAGAATTACAGAGAGATTTTGAGAGAAAGTTGAAGAGAGATCTCTCCTGTCCATTATATTTATAGATACATGAAATTCAAATCCTACTCCTACTCCTACTCTTAATATAACTCATATACAATTCCTTATACAAACCATATTTTCTATACCAAGTCCTCTGGACTGCAAAGTCCCTACTCACTAATCTAAAGCATGTTCAAATACCAAAACTTGTAGACCTAAGAGTCCCTAAACTTGAAGCAATTTTAAACCCCGAACCTTATGGACCGTGTGTCTATAAGCTAAAACTAATGTCAAAGCTACAAATTTCACGGAGCGGAAGTCCCTGAGGGCCAGAAGTATTTAAGTTTAGAGTTCCAAACTCTGCCGACTGTAAAATTAGTTTCAAAAGTTCCAAACCTTAAAGACTGTAATGTCCTTAAGATAAACTCAAATGATTTGAGTCAAATCCGAAGCTCAAAAACCAAACTCAAACCCAAAGCTCCAAAACCAAACTAAAACCTGAAGCTCAAATTCATCAAACCCAAAATTCCATCTCCAAATTCAAATTCGAAGTGTCAAAAACAAACTCAAAGCTTCAAGGCCAAAATCAAAGCCAAAGCTCCAATCCAAATGAAACTTAAACCTTCATGACAGTCTTTGGAAAAGGGATGAGTGGATGTGCTATCCATAAACACATCATTTCTTCTGGTTTTATTGTAACTAACATAGAAGTTTTGATTCTAAAATTTACATTAAGAATACTACATCTCAACCGAATTTTACCATCTTATCCAGACCTTTACAAGCATAGCATGGAAGAACAATTGGACACTCTAACTGCAAATGTAACTATTTGGTGACAACAACCAAAAAAAAAAAGTGTTTGTTCCACTTGATATTTGATAATCTAATGCGTGAAAGCTTATGAATTGCAGTAATACTTCATGCTAAAATCAATTCAGAATCTAAAATTCAATAAAAAATAAATTAGAAGGACTTTACCATGTGATTTAAGTTATTTAGGATATGAAACTAAATTCAGTTCAGAAGTGGAACTGATAAGGAAAAATCATAAACCAACACAAAGCCAGACGTGAATATAATTAGCCAACCAAGACTAGATCATGTACTTCATTGATTCACTCGTTCTGATGAATATAACGACTACAACAACAATGCGCTGATTCCAAATATTCGGGGTCAGGTACATGAATCCAGCCTCTCTAGTCAGCTATCATCTGTGTAAATTAATATGTTTATCATAACCTTTTTCACTGACAATCCATATTTGTTTCGGTCTATCCCTAGTCATTTCAATTCCATCAACAACCACCCTATTACTTCCGTTAACCTGTACACTCAATCTCCATTGCACATGTAGAAACCGCCTCAAATGATTCTCTTGTCTTACCCTCAAATGAAGCTACCTCTAACTTCTTACAAATTTAACACTCATTTTCTTGTCTGATATTCTAGTGAATTCCCACCACATGTCTCAGTGTTCTCATTTCAGCTACACTCTTTTCTTTTCTTTTTTAACTCCTATATATGCTACAGTCCATGTGAGCAAAAAAGTCAGAGCAATTGTTGGAAAGATCTCAAGCCATATAGCACTAATGGATATGGACACGGATACAACATGAATGGCACGAGGATAAGGAATATTATAGAAACCTAAGTATGGATACTTAATGAACACAACAATAACTTGTGTATGTTGTTAGATATAATAGGTAATTATTATAATAGTACACCTATTTATTTATAAAATCCTAATAGCATTAAGAGTTTTAGTAATAGTTTGAGTAGAATTTTGTTTTGCTTGAGTCTGTATAGGAAGAGGACTTTTCATGGTTCTATGTAATTGTAATTTATAATTATCTTAATAATCAATAAGGATGTAGCCTGTAGGTCTTTAGAGTCAAAAAGGTTTACCTTTGTAAAATGTATCATGGTGCAGAGCTTCAGGTTTAAGCATTTCCGCTTTTGCAATCTTCTCTGCATCTGAATTGTTTGTAATTTCTTAAGTCAATTTAGTTCTGTATCTACAAATTTTTAACATTTGTGTCTAAGTTTTTATCATATGATTGTGTTATTGGATATTTTCTGCAACTTCTGATCTGCATCAAAATCGTCCACAAATCAAATTTGCGTATTTTCTGCAACTTCTTTATCACAATGACCCATTTTTCAAACAGTTTTTTAGCCCACAAATGTGCTAAAGAACTGATCGGAGATTGCAATAGTGATAAGCTTTGCAATTCAATTTAGAACAAGATCCGCCAAAGATCAAACTCGCCCAGTCAAATGCAGGTGATCTGACTAGCGATCCGCACCGCCCAATTGTGTTTCACATATGTGCTTGGAGAAGAAATCACATGACTAGACCACGTATGGCATGATATGGAGTCCGGCAGTCATGAGAACACGGGGCACCAAGTGAGAAAAGATCTTCAAAAGAGATTTTTTTTCATGTGATGCAGTTCACACATGGTAGTATGGTGTGATGTGTGATTTGCTGTCATGCTGAACAGCAAACAGCAAATGGAAGCAATGAAAAATTGTCAGGTTGAAAGTTTAATCAAACAAATGAAATTGTTGCTTAAGCCATATGTTCGTGTATCAGAGATCAATTTTGGTGATCTGAGGGTCTATTCCTACGTCGAACGTGTTGGTGGGCGTTATTTGGGTAAATTCTGCTTGGATTGAGAGGTTTTATACAATTAATGACAGAGCGACATCGAACATAGTGCGTTAGCATTTGATTCTCAGAACAGGTGTTTGTTGCCAAATTTTGGTTCAAAATTTTTGGTTCAGATGTTGGCTTAGATTTTCCGTTTAGTTTCTAATCAGCTTCAATTTGTGGTTCAGCTGTGATTTTTAGCTTGCCTGCTTTTTGTTTGGTTTGGTTTGGTTTGGTTGTTTGGTTCATTTAATTTATTTTGGTTTGTTTTCCTATTGGATCTTGCAACTTCTTCAGAGGAGAGGACGATTTGTTTTGATTCTGTTTTATGCTTTATTAATTCGCATTTGGCAACTTTCTGGCAGTATGGCAATTTGTCTTCTATGTTCATTCTTAGTAATCTTTCATCTTCCAGCAAAATCGACTTCGTCCGTAACCGCAAGTTTGCAGAAAAAATTCATTCTCCATGATTCAGCATTAAGCGTTCGGTATTGCTAGCAGTAAATGAGCAGTTCGAACCAATAATTTAGCAGTGTGCAGCATCAACTTCCGCAATTTTCCGCACTTCCAGCAGAAGTTTTCAGCAGTTTCAATAGTTGTTTCAGCACTAGTTTTGTTTATGTTAAGCAAACTATTGGTGTTCGTACTATTGTTAGTTTGAAGAAGGTGTTAGATATAATAGGTAATTATTATAAATATACAATTATTCAGTTATAGAGTTCAAATATTTGGAGTGTGATAGTTTGAGTAGGATTTGGTGTTGTATGAATCTTCTGTGGAAGTAAAGAATTCTTATGGGTCTATATAACTGTATTTTGTAGCTCTCTTTTAATCAATAAAGATGTAGTTGCTTTGGGTAAATAACAGTGTACCTTTGAAAGTTTGTCATATGTGTGTGTGTGAAGCAAAATGGACAATCCTACAAAGCAAAGGAGACAACATGGCAATGGCGCACGCTAACTGAAATCATACATTTTCCATAAAGATTATATCATGAATATCAATCAACCCTTTATGATTCTAGAGTACCATTACATGTAATAAAGGTTAAAATTTCAGCTATGTGAATTCTTTATTTAGGAAGTAGAACTTTAAATTTTAACTTAATCTTCTAAAAGAGGTTAATGTATCTTTATCCAACATTCAATAATTTAAACATATAATAATTTTATTATGTGTCAATACATGTACTGTTCATATATTATATTCATAAACATTCAGATTTTTATCATGAAAAATAAAAGAAAACCATATCTCAACCTAGGCAAAGCATATGTCAAGACTATGTCCAAGAAGCGTAGGAAAAACAAACTTGTATAATTAAATTAAGAACACAATCCAAGTGAAATACATCCAAGAATTCTCATGTCAGGTATGGTTTAAAGAAGGAACTTCACAATAGAAGGGTCCATGGAAGTTTGTTAACTTGGTGATAACTTTCTGATCTTCATTTCCCTAAAGCCGCCTAAAATATCCTGCTTCCATGCTACCTGATTGAACCATTTGGTGACAGCTCTATCAGGGATTTTTAAACTCTTATTTCCTGCTTTGTCTATGAGGATGTTCTGTCATGCATGCCGATGTTAAGATGGCATCTCAGAATCACAATCCAGCATGATATTTCATATTTATGTTGTTCTAATTTTGTCCTTTGAAGACTCAAGGCACATGCTAAGCTGCTATGACTAAGGGCATGGATATCAAAGGGCCTGCCACTTTTTCAGTTCAAGTATATAAAAAGCAACTTGTGTATAGCCCTTCAAATGTGTTCCTAGAAATATGACATTGTTTAGTATGTATAGTCATCTTTTATGAGAATCTCAAGCATATAGTATAGGTATAGGTCATGATCGCTTAATCTGTTTTTACTGACTTCATAATGCAGAATGCATTACCTGTATAAATCCATGATACCAATAGCATGTTGAACCATTTTTGTATAAAACAATGAAGGTTGTAATTTTTTGCAGTAAAGATTAACAAAAACTCTACAGAATCCTTGAGGCTTAAAATTGCACTCTAGTAAAATTGAGTATTAGCATATATAAAAAAAAAATGTTCGAGTGAAGTAATTGCCAAGGGCAAGAAAATATGAAAGATGAACAAGATCGACATAGATGAAACAATTCCTATCCTAGTCTTAATGACTAAAGAACCTTTTTATTGGAGAAAATTATTCTGACAAGAACTGTACATAAGTTACATAACAGAATTAATTACACAAGGCGCATACTTTTACAATTGAACTATGGATGAAATGGTACAAAAATAAAAAGTGAAATTGTCTACCATAAAAAGAATTGACAGTTTATACTTGTGTTGTTTTCAATTATAGTTCAAGTTAAATACAGAAAAAACAGAAGTAACTTCTTTGTCATGGACACACAAGACTATGAACAGGACCGCTGAATGAATTCTCACTACCTATAATGGCAGAGTAATGAAATCAAGAGCCATAATGAGCACACTATAATCATAATTATCACTAAGTTTTCACTTACCGAGATTAATAGAGAGAAAGGAGGATATGAGTACGCCAACTGAGGAAGAATCTCCTGGCATCTCAGATCTCTGATTGCGGGGATAAAGGCCTTGCTAGCATCTGCGAACATTAAAAAAAATTAATAAATAAATAAACTTTTTATGCAATTTCCAAAAGCCCTACAGTCTACTTTAAAAAATGATGCTTTAGAGTTAATAAACATTACATCTGCGAACCGTGTCTGACCAAGCTGCACTTTGGAAGGTTTGACAAGGATATCTTTCTTAGGAATAATCGAGGATGACGTTGATGCTTGCTTCCTTGGCTGAAAGTGAATACCTAAGAATGATTGTGCAGATGGAATCTTTGAGGATACAGAAGGCAAGGTGCGGCTGAGCCATGACTCAGAAGGTGAATTGGGCAATGGTAGAGTGAGAAGAGACGGTGAAGGATTAGAAACATTCTTCACTTGATTATTTTCTTTTAAGGACAGTCGACTATCATCAGTATCATTAGATCTTAAGCCATTGTTATCAACAACTACTCCACAAGCAGAACTTTCTGTGCAAATTTTTGGTCCAGCCGCAATGATCTCAGTGACTTTAGATTGCAATGCATCCCTATCACGAGTTTCTAGAACAATACTTTCATCCATTCTCTGACTTTGTGCTTCAACCTCAGAATCCTCATCAGATGATCGAGTTATGCCTTTGTTATCTGAGGAGGTATCTGGAGAGCTTGATTTCGACATTGGGATTTTTGGCATATGTACAGTATACACATGAAGAGTTCTCTCAACTGCAGGACTAATGGAGCCTGATTCACACTGGCTGCTATGGTGGGGAGTAACTACCCAATAGTTCTCGCTGTCTTTCTCAAAGGAGTCAGAGCCATCCATCTTAGAACCCTTCCTGTCTCTCCTTGGAACTCCAAGAAAACCCTTCCCTTCATGGAATGGGGATTGGGATGGTTCGTTTCGGTAAGGGGATATCCCACTATTATTCGAACGGCGTTGTGGAGATAATCCATCAGCTGTTGGGGAATCACTCAAGTAGGTAAGATGGTTGGATTCACTCGTTAGCTTACCGATATCCTCCCCTTGAGGAGGAGGATTTCCATGCATCAGTTTGTGCTTGTACACTGCTTCCCACGAGTACTGCTACAGAAATAAAAGAAACCCACTAAACAATCAACACAACCTTAAATGATTGAGAATACCAAGAACAGATTTGTAATGTTAGTTTCCCAACTACGCATGCTACAAATCTGCCACCAAATTTGTTTGGCCACAGGACAAGGCTGATTTGTTTCACAAGAAGTACAACAAGATTATGCAAATAAGAGTACAGAATTTTTAGCAAGATGTACAATAAAAACTGCAGAATCGCAAGGTAATTGTTTAGTATTGCTATTGCATGATATTCTTTATCACTACATACTATTAGTGCAGCTCATTAGAGTTGTCAACATTCCAGATAATGCATGCATGATTTCTTTATTAGGAATTGTCAGTGAACACATTGATTATGGACATACTTCAGAAGTTCAGAGATTTTAAATGGGCAGAGAAAATTTAGATAACTCATGAAACTATCAATAACAGAAGCAGAATTGGTCATGATTGCACCTCTTCATCAGCTAGTCCAAGCGATCCATGCTGCATTGCCTTAACTTGTGGCCCATGGATCATCCGAACAGAAGTCGGCGGCAGCCTGCGCCCCGGAATCTTCACCCCCGGAACAGGATTCAACAAACAAAATTTGGGAATCAATCCACACACCTTGGATGAAAAATGCCCGTTGTCATAATAATCCTCTTCATCATCATCATCAAAACTACAACTGGCCCCTTCCCCTTCTTGAGCCAAATCAGCCCAATGCTGATAATTCAAAGGAAACCGAACTCTCCGCTGGTCCCCATTCTCAACCCCCTGCACCACCCTCACGGTGGTTCTTGAACTTGAACCGGCGGCTTTCTCGATGAAGTATGCGGCAAGCCCATGGCCATCGCCTTGGCAGCCAGCAAGAACCTCCCCATCATGAAATCCCGAACCTGGGGGTCCGTCGAGAAGCTTCCAGAAGCTTCCGTCTTTTCCGGCGCCTCGCTCAGCCCACTCATACTGCAGTTCATAAAGAACGACTCCGTCCTCGACAGCGTCTCGAGTGCGTCAGAGAATTTCTCTTCCTCTTCATCATCAACACATTCAGCTGATGCCGTCATCGGTGGCTGCTGCTGCTGCTTCTTCTCATCCTCATCTTCCAATAATTTCTTCTCACTCTCTGTAACTGGATCAGGTTCTTTGTCGATCAAGATCCGACCCGGCGGGAGCCTGGGGGTGGCGGAGGGGCGGTCGAGGCGAGGGCCGTCAGCCCTCGGCCGGCCTGGCGACTGCTCCCACACGAAGGGGACGAGGCCGGGGTTGCGAATCGGGCCCGATAGCAGATCCGATTTGTAGAAAGGGAGGGCGGATCTTCTCGGATTCAGGTTAGCGGCCGCCGCCGCAGCCGGCGACTGCTTGGATTCGGGTTTGGGTTCGGATGCGAAGCGGCGGACGGAGAGGAGCGGGCGGTCCAAATCGAGCCGCTTGTCCTCCATCAGATTCTCCAGCACCGTTTAAGAGCCCTAATTTGATGCTCAAGATTGAGACGCGACGGCGATGAAATTGGGGGTGAGTGGGGAAGCGAAGTGGTTTTTTAACCGCCAGAAAGTAGTACCGACTCTTTGTGGTTTGGTTGAGTCGCATTTTTTTTTTCGATTTTTTCTATCTAAATTAAAAGAGGAGAATCTTGTCAAGTGTTTGGCTTGACTCTATAACTCGTTGGACTAGGGAGAATGAGGTGGGATCCTGTGAAGGAATTTATAGCAGAAAGCTTATTTTAATCTGTGGCAGTGAATGATCTTGGAGAACGATGACCGTTGGTTGATGGAGACAGCAGTGGAGTGAGTTGTGAGTTGTTACTGTCGGTGGATTTTTCACGGCTGCCGCTGACCAATTTATTTTACCGCGCAATCAGCCGAAGGAGGCGCGGGCTGTTAATTAGCGGGGAAATCGCTCACGTTTTGTGGGGGTTTTTTTTGGATCTCTCCCCCCTCAATTTTCTTATTTAGAAATAAACCCCCCTCAAATCTTTGTATTTACAAATGCCCCCACAAATGCTTTAAGGTCTTTGTTAACCTGTTTAGTTACTTTTATGTTAAAGTATACAATAAGTTTTCTTGAAATACAATATTACATTTTTTTTCAAAGCTCTCAGAACATAAATTACATATACTTAAAATTAAAGATGTGATAGTCTATTCTTTGGACCACATTTATCTCGTATTTATGAAAATTAGAGTCACACATGTGCTTAATAACATTACAGATCATGCTTTTATGAGAAAAAGAAAAAATGAAAGTAGAATCATTGTAGCAGAGAAAAAATAGTTAAAATGTGAAATATAATTAAGAAAGATATTATGAATTCATTTTAATTAGGTATTCAAGTGAGTCCTAAGTATAGTTTGAGTAGATCATGTATTGGGTGAAAAAGAATTCCAGATTGAGGTATACACTAAGGCTTAGAAACTGAAAATTTAAAAGAGTAAAATAGGTATTTTGAGAAATTTTTGTCAAACTTAATAGCCTAAATCATTAGAAATAACAAAAATGATTAATTTCAAAGAATTTAAAGATTTTAAGGGGGTTTCCTAAATAGAAAGATTTGAAAGGAGGTATTTGTAAATACAAATGATATGAAGGGGTGATATTTAAAAAATCTTTTTTTTTTTTTTTTTTTTTTTTTTTTTTGGTAGCATAGACCGTTGCCAGCAAAACTAACGTAACCAATTTATAATTCTTTCCTAACTCAAATAAATATGATATGACCTGTTTAATTAAAAAAAATTCACTTGCTAATGGCTAATTATGGGGTTCGACTGTGCAAATCCTGGGTTTAACCCCAATAGCATTAAGCCACCTGACCTCGGTAATGAACTTAGTGTCGGGGTCTCAACTCATAACTTGCTCTTTTCTATATATTTTCTTATTTAATTTATTTTTATTCTCTTAGTAAAATTTTAAAGAGCTTTTAGACATGTCTCATTCAAATCTTTCATGTTTAGAAATTTACTCAAATCAGTGGCATTGTCAAAATTTTAAAAAAATTTAAAATTTTCCCTCGCTCCAAATCTTTGGGATGTCAAAAAATTTCTTTTGTTGTTAGTTTATAGATAAAATATGATTCGTGATATGTTCCTTATAAATTTACTATATTTTTTCAAAAAAAATAAAAAATAAAAGAAATCGCGGGGGGGCGGGGGGGGTACCATTTCGCCTCCCTCCCTCTCTCTCAATCCCCCCCCCCAAAAAAAAAAAACCCACGTCCGGCCCCTTCTCTCTGCTCTCCATCTTGATGGGTTTTAGGTATTACAAACAAACTTAGACTTTTAAGGGAGCATGCAACCTAAAACATGATCTGTGTTTTCACAATTGAATCTATAACTATGAACATAAAAAGAATCCCAATATTCTAGTAAATAATTAAAATTACTACAGAAGAAAATAGAATTACATACCTTTTAGTTGTTATAGTAAACAACTAAAATTATCCCTTCAGATCTCTTGGAAGCAAGCACCACAAATGTCGTGCCTCTGATGGAATCAGACCCAACGATCCAAAAATTTAACTAAGTATGGATGAACTATCAAAGAGTTCTTCCAAGAGGAGAAAGAAGGAGGCTAATACTCAAGCCAAGAGGTTGTGAATTAGAATGAATCCCTAAGGCCCTATTTATAGCCTTGGATAACCTCCAGTTTTCTTATCCCACCAATGTGGGACTAATTTCCCAAAGGAAATTTTGTTCTCCTTTTAGTTATACTTATTTTTTGAATCTCGAGGGCAACCCAAAAGGACTATGCTGCTATCAATTGTAGTTATGACTTAGACACCTAATCCAACAGTCTCCCACTTGGATAAGTCTAATAACTTCCTAATTGATCAGCAAATTGTAGCTTCCAAAAGCCATTGTCGAACTCTGACCTAGTCAGTTTCGTGTCCTAAGATAAGAGATCATATAATCCTTCGTTCTACAAGATATCATTTGAACATGAGACATGGAACATAATCAATCTCTTTGTCCAGTATTTTGTTTCCCGATTTCTGATTTGTAATGACATAGAACTACTAAATGAACACATCAATTTAGTCCTGGTCGGGCCCGACACTATATGTCAACTTCAAATCACCGAGGGGCCCAAAGATATCGCTTTTCCCGTTAGGGCAAAAGGAACGAATAAACTTTGACCTATATGCTTGCACCATTTACTCATCAAATCATGCACAACAATGCGTTTTATAACATCAAGTTACTGATGCGTTTACACATTATCAACGCACAACTGACTTGTAAACCACAACTCATATATCTCCATTTAAAGATTATAAGATATTATCGTCTCAGAATTACTCGTGATAAATTCCATGAAGTAATTCTCTGAGCGTGGGTTTATCCAATACTTAAATCTCCATTTCAAAGTACTCACGAATATTGCAGCAATACCATTGCTATGTCTAAAACTCTTTAGACAATCCACAACCCCATTCATGACAGTCTTTATTCACTACTTACTTCCAAAAGTATGATCGACTGTGGAATTCGAATAATCAAATTATTCGGGAAGTAAAACATGCAAAATGAAACACAATAATAAACAATTGACAAAAGGTAGTAAACAAACTCATAAATAATTCTCTATTATTTAATCACCAAAAGTCAATCACATTTACTTTGTTATAAGTTTCAAACTGACTATCTAACTGCTAAAACCAACATCATCTCTCAGACCAATGCTCCTAACATGCTGATTGTGTTTAACCCTACTCAGACCCTTTGTGAGTGGATCTGCAGGATTATCTTCAGATGAAACCCTCCTCACTACAACGTGACCTTCTTCTATCTTGTGTCTGATAAAATGGTATTTTCTGTTAATATGTCTAGATCTGCCATGATCTCTTGGTTCTTTTGTTAATGCAACCGCTCCTTCATTATCACAGAAAATATCCATTGGCTCCTTGATGGTTGGCACAACTCCAAGATCTTCGATGAAGTTTTTCAACCAAATTGCCTCCTTTGATGCTTCGCTTACCGCTATGTACTCTGATTCACAAGTAGAATCAGCCACTGTGTCTTGCTTGGAACTTTTTCAAGTAACTGCTCCTCCATTTAAGGTAAAGACCCAGCCAGATTGGGAACGAAAGTTGTCTCTATCTGTTGAAAGCTGGCGTCACTATACCCAGTTACTCTCAATGTATCACAGCCACCAAGTACTAGGACCCAGTCCTTAGTCCTTCGCAGATACTTGAGAATATTCTTAACCGCTACCCAATGAGCTTTACCTGGATTTCCCTGATAACGACTGACCATGCTCAAAGCAAAGGACACATCAGGACGAGTACATGTCATAGCATACATGATAGAACCAACAGCAGAAGCATACGGAATTCTACTCATTTCTGCTATCTCTTCATCTGTACTCGGACTTTGAGTCTTACTCATTTTGGTATTACTCTGGATGGGCAGTTCTCCTTTCTTGGAATTCTCCATACAGAAACGTTTCAGTACTTTATCCAAGTAGGTACTCTGATTAAGTCCAATTAGTCTTTTACTCCTGTCCCTTAAAATTCTTATTCCTAGAATGTAGGCAGCCTCTCCTAGATCCTTCATAGCGAAACACTTTCCAAGCCAAGACTTAACATCTTGCAAGGTTGGAATGTCATTTCCTATAAGAAGTATGTCATCAACATACAATACCAGGAAGGTGACTATGCTCCCACTAGCATTGACATATACACAGGACTCATCCTCACTTCTAGAGAAACCAAACTCTTTGACTTTCTCATCGAAGCAAAGATTCCATCTGCGAGACGCTTGTTTTAATCCATAGATGGATTTCTCAAGCTTGCATACTCCATTGGGAAACTTTGCATCCACAAAACCTTCTGGCTGACTCATGTAAACATCCTCAGCCAACTTTCCGTTTAGGAAGGCAGTTTTGACATCCATCTGCCAAATTTCATAGTCATGAAACGCAGCTATGGCTAGCATTATCCTAATAGATTTTATCTTAGCCACTGGTGAGAAGGTCTCATCATAGTCAATCCCTGGGGTTTGAGTAAAGCCTTTCGCCACCAGTCGTGCTTTGAATGTGCTTACATTACCATCCATGTCGATCTTCTTCTTGAAGATCCATTTACAACCAACTGTCTTCCGACCAGGTTGTTGATCAACTAAGTTCCAAACTTGGTTGTCATACATAGACTTGATCTCGCTGTCCATTGCCTCTTTCCATTTGGTTGCCTCAGGGCCTGCCATGGCTTCCTTGTAGTTCGTCGGCTCATCCAAATTTACCAGTGTATTGTCACTGATAAACGTGTCTCCATTTGCAGTTATATGGCAACCATAGAACTCAGTTGGCTTGCCAACTCTACTAGAACGCCTAAGAGGTAATGAAGTGTCAATGGGTTCAACTGGAATCTCTTCCTCTGGTTGAACCATAGCGGTTTCAAAGGTTCCTTCATCTGCTGACTCTTGAATTTCTTCAAGGTCAACGGTGCTCCCACTGTCCTCTTTGCATATGAGCTCTCTCTCTCGAAAGACTCCTCTCCGTGCTACAAAGACCACGTTCTCACTAGGTCTGTAGAACAAATATCCAAATGACTTCTTCTGTGGATAGCCGATGAAAACACATCGCTCACTACGAGGTTCAAGCTTGTCGTGAGTTTCTCGTCTAACGAAAACTTCACAACCCCAAACCTTAATATGTGCTAACGAGGGAACTTTTCCTGTCCACATTTCGTGAGGTGTTTTGGCAACCTTCTTTGTTGGAACAAGATTAAGAATGTGGGCGGCAGTTTCTAAGGCATACCCCAGAATGATATTGGAAGTGAAGCTCGACTCATCATGGAACGCACCATGTCTAACAAGGTTCGATTGCGTCTCTCAGCCACACCATTAAGTTGTGGTGTCCTAGGAGGTGTCAATTGTGAAACTATTCCACATTCCTTGAGATAGTCATGGAACTCGATACTAAGATACTCTCCGCCTCTATCTGATCGGAGCATCTTTATCTTCCTGCCTAATTGATTCTCGACTTCTTGTTTATATTCTTTGAACTTTTCAAAGGTTTCAGACTTATGCTTTATTAAGTAGATATAACCATATCTGCTATAATCATCAGTAAAAGTCACATAGAATCGATTAGCATCCCTTGTGGCTGATCTGAAGGGTCCACACACGTCTGTGTGTATGAGATCCAACAAACCTTCACCTCTTTCACAAAATCCAGTGAAAGGTGATTTTGTCATCTTACCCAAAAGACAAGATTCGCATGTATCATCTGACCTTAGGTCAAATGATTCCAACACCCCATCCTTTTGGAGTTGAGCCATGCGTTTTTTGTTAATGTGTCCAAGACGGCAATGCCACAAGCACGCTTTGTCTACACCATTAGACGAATCAATTTGAAATACACTATTACCTAAGTTGTCTACACACATCACAGTTTCATACACACCATCACAAGGTAAAGCTTCAAAATAAAAATTGCCATTTTTATAAGCAGAAATAGAACCATTCTCATCATTAAAAGAATATCTAAAACCTTGTTTGAACAATGCATGAAAAGAGATAATGTTTCGTGTCATTTCTGACGAGTAGCAACAATTCAATAAATCTAAATTAACACCATTATTAAGCACTAGACTATAAACTCCAATCTTGGTGACAGGTGAAGATCGCCTATTCCCCATGATCAAGTTCATTCTACCATGCTCCACATCCTCACTTTTTCTTAGTCCCTGCAATACAGAGCAAATGTGAAACCCACATCCTGTATCAAAGACCCAAGAATCAGAAGATGTCGCGTTAATAGACGAAATAGTGTATATACCTGCAGTAGATGGTTTTACTTTCCCATCTTTTAAATCTTGCGGATACTTTGGGCAGCTTCGTTTCCAATGTCCTTTGTCGTTGCAATAGAAGCAAGTGGCCTCTTTAGGATCAGAGACAGGGGTAATATCAGAACTGGTTTTTACATGAGACTTTCCCTTCCAGTTTTGCTTGGGAGGACCTTTCCTCTTTTTCCCCTTTCCTTGCCCAATGGCCAGAACGGTAGTATTAGCAGGAGTGGGGGGATCACTCTTTCCCTTCATCCCAGTTTCAGCTGTCCTCAGGAGGTTTTGCAATTGAGCCAATGTGGTCTCATTGTTGTTCAAATGATAGGTCAAGATGAACTGATCATAACAACTTGGTAATGAGTTCAAGACTATGTCAATAGCCAACTCATCATCAATATGCACATTCAGCCTCACAAGGCGTTCCACGTATCGCTGCATCCTTTGCACGTGGCCGCTGACAGACTCTCCGTCCTTCATCTTGCTTGATATGAGGGACATTACTATCTCGTACTTTTCCCGACGAGCTCGCTTATGGTACTTTTCCATAAGGTCTTTGTTCATCTCGTACGGCCAGTAATCCTCATAGAATTTTTGCAGTTCAGGAGTCATGGTAGCAACCATGATGCAAGCAACTTTTGTTGCATCCGTGTAGTGCTTCTTATAAGAAGCTAATTCTTCAGGAGTGGCTTTCTCTTCGTCAATTTCAACAAGTTCTTTGTCAAGGACATACTCCTTGTCCTCGAAACGAAGAGCCATTTTGATGTTGCGCATCCAGTCATTGTAGTTGGTGCCATCTAATGTCACCTTTGAGCAGATGTTCAATAAAGAAAAGTTGTGATTGGAGGAGGAGGAACCAGAAGCATCGTTAGGGGCAGACATTTCTAAAAGAAAGGTAGTTTGAGTTAGAAAAAAAAATAACCCTTAATATAACAACTCAAAATTGAAATATCGAGGCTAGGATCCAACTATGGAATTCACAACTTAGAAAAGGGATGCCGTAATCTAATTGCAAATTTCATACAGGTAAGTCTTTTGAGACTCATTGAAACTATTCAATGGCATGTTTAATCTCAGATTATGCTCATACATTTGTGACTGGGATACCGAGGATCACAAACAAGATGTGAATAACCATGCAAATGTGCTTGGTAACTATCATGTCATTTATTATCTCAATTGATGTGCTGGTAAACCACACACGCTCCATCAACAATAACAATTTATAAGATACCCATTACTGCTCTTTATTAGTCCCTATTAGTGTGCTGGTTAACCACACACGCTCCACTAATGACTTATAAGGTGTAATGTGCAATTTCATGGGTTAACATACAATTTCACATTTTTTTCTTAAAGTAACTAAGATTGGGATTTAAGTAAAATTTAGTTACCTTTTATTATCATTATACCTTTAATGAGAATCAATATATATATGGTAAATAAAATTTAGTTACCTTTTATTCTCATTATACCTTTAATGAGAATCAATATATATATGGTAATTAAAATTTAGTTACCTTTTATTATCATTATACCTTTAATGAGAATCAATATATATATGGTAAATAAAACTTAGTTACCTTTATTCTCATTATACCTTTAATGAGAATCAATATATATATGGTAAATAAAACTTAGTTACCTTTTATTCTCATTATACCTTTAATGAGAATCAATATATATATGGTAAATAAAATTTAGTTACCTTATCAATTCAACAATTATAGCAAATTCAATTGAAAACAAACCTGCTCTGATACCACTGATGGGTTTTAGGTATTACAAACAAACTTAGACTTTTAAGGGAGCATGCAACCTAAAACATGATCTGTGTTTTCACAATTGAATCTATAACTATGAACATAAAAGAATCCCAATATTCTAGTAAATAATTAAAATTACTACAGAAGAAAATAGAATTACATACCTTTTAGTTGTTATAGTAAACAACTAAAATTATCCCTTCAGATCTCTTGGAAGCAAGCACCACAAATGTCGTGCCTCTGATGGAATCACACCCAACGATCCAAAAATTTAACTAAGTATGGATGAACTATCAAAGAGTTCTTCCAAGAGGAGAAAGAAGGAGGCTAATACTCAAGCCAAGAGGTTGTGAATTAGAATGAATCCCTAAGGCCCTATTTATAGCCTTAGATAACCTCCAGTTTTCTTATCCCACCAATGTGGGACTAATTTCCCAAAGGAAATTTTGTTCTCCTTTTAGTTATACTTATTTTTTGAATCTCGAGGGCAACCCAAAAGGACTATGCTGCTATCAATTGTAGTTATGACTTAGACACCTAATCCAACACATCTCACCCCATCTCTCTTCTCTCCTCTCTCTAACCCTTTCCCCGTCCAATTCATCTCGATCTCTTTTTGTTTAGCGAAAAAATTGTTTTGGTTGGTGGTTGATTTTTTTTCTTTTTTGAAAGTTACATTTAAGAAAAGAGCAGGAGAATGAAGAATAATAACAAAAAAATATGTTATGATTAGGACGTGAATTAGAATATATAGAGGATAAATTAGTCATTTTAATATTTTAACAATAATGATAAAACGTTCTCTTCTGATTTTTAATCACTAACAATTCTGAAGTAAATTTTTTTGACTTAAAAGATTTGTAGGCTAAGTTAACAAGTCACGTATTTGAGGAGCAAATTTTTAAATATAGAAAATTTTAAAAATTTAAAGGGTGTGTGTGTGTAAAATTTAATTTTAAAAATAGAAAACTTTGAAGACCTTGTCACTTGTAGTCTCATGCCCCAGTCTTCTTCCTGGCGAAAGCATGGGTTGTTTGGATTCAAGGAAGTGAGCAAAAGTGAGGAAGTAGGTTTTTTTTCCTTTGAAAATTGAGAATTTGTGTGTATCTTTTTCGGTGTTTGGTTAGTGGCTGAGAAGTGAAAGTGAAAAAATATATTGTGTTTTCGGTGTTTGATTAACAATGTGGAAGTGAAATTAAAAAGGTTGACTACAAAGTTGACCGTAAAATAATATTAAAATAAAAATTAATTGTAAAAAATATTGAACTGTAATTAGAATGCAAGTAAGATTTAGATGATCACAAAATTAACTATTTTGAGTCATAACTTATTACAAATGACATTTACATTACCGTAAAATTAACTTTAACACTCTAAAAGTGAGAAAATGATTGTGTAAAAGAAAAAAGAGAAAAGGAAAAGGGTCATTTTTTTCCCAGTGTTTGGATGGACAGCAAAAGTAAGAAATGATACTTTTCACTTTCTCACTTCTGCCAACTTCCTTGAATCCAAGCAGCCCCAAGAGAAACCATGGGCTTCTAGGAATCTTATGGTGTCTCTAGAATCAAATTCATGACCATTATATTATGGGCCTGTTTGTTTCGCCGCAAAACATCGCAAGTCGTAAGTCGTAAAATGAGAATGGAAAAAGTGAACTGTAGCAGAGAAAATATATTGTATTTTACAGTGTTTGATTAGTAAAGTGAAATTATAAATGGAAAAGTATATTGTGTTTTACGGTGTTTGGTTGGTAAAGTGAAAGTGTAAATGAGAAAGTATGTGTTTTACGGTGTTTGGTTAGTAACTTAAAAGTGTAAGTGAAAAAGTTAGCCACAAAATTAACTGTAGCAGTGATTTAAATATTATAAATACTATTAAATTAAATATACCATTAAAAATTAAATTATACTAATAAATTTGAGATAAAATATTAATATTTTAATTATAACAATAATATTAATAAAATATTAGTAAAATTAGTAAAATATTACTAAAATATTAACTAAATAAATAATTATAAAATTTTAAGAAAATATAAAGAGCATTAATAAAATTTTAAGGATACTAATAAAACATAAATATTAAAAAAATCTTAAGAAAAATAATAAAATATAGTTATAATATTATAATATTATAAAATACTTAAGATTATTATAATATTAAATTTTATTATAATAGTATTGTAATATTATAAAAATAAAAAATAAACAAAGTAAAATATAATTATAAATTTAATAATAAAATATTATTATGATATTATTAGAATGAATTATTACAATATTAACATAATAAAATATTAATATAATTTCAAAGTATATTATAATATTAATAAAGTAATTATTTATATTAAGAAATAAATAAATTAAATATATAATAATTTTATATTAAAGCATATTATTGTTATATCAATAAATATTAAATCTAAATAAAATATTAAGAAAATTGGTGTAAATATTAATAAAATAATAAAGTACTAAATAACAATATTAAATTAAAATAATTAAATATTAAATATTAAAACAATATTAAAAATAATAAAAAAACTAAAAATACAAATATAAAATAATTAGATAAGAAATTAAACACTATTAAAAATATTAAAATATTAAATATTTAATAATATTAAATTATATATTGATTATCAAGTAACTGCTTTGGGACTGCAAGTGTACTACAAGTGAAATTTACATGACCACAAAATTAACTGTAGCAATTGCAAGTGGGAAAATGTGAATGTAAAGATGATATTTACATGACCACAAATTTAACTGTAGCAACTGTAAGTGAGAAATGAGAGTTGTATTTTGCAAGTTGTTTTGCAGCGAAACAAGCAGCGAAAAATGGAAAAGAAGTTTTACGACTTACGATTTTGCGGCCTTTTGTGGGGAAACAAACAGACCCTATAACTCATGGACACAAGAAACCATGATGCTCGTTCTTCGGTGTCTTTCCAACACCATCTAATATGCATTTGACTAGTGTGTTAACTTCACTTAATTTCAGTGTTATTTTCTTCAAAAAAAAAATTTAACTATAATTTATTTTAAATTGTAGCTATATATTTGTTTTAAGAAATGTGAAAATAGTCACTATAAGAGAAGTGGGGGAAAGAGTAGTAGTGTTGTATATTTAGAGACCAGCGTTCAGTAACCCGTTAGCATCGTAGCGAGGGACATAATTGTTTTAAGGAGATTCGCTTTATGTATAACTCACTTCATATACTGTATTATTGAACTAACGTTCTTTTTACGTGAGTTATACCGAAATATTTATTTATTTAAATATTACTGTGAATATATTTAATTATATATTGAGACTAACTGATTTCAGTCTAATTGGCGTTTCACTAAGTAAAAGAATTGAAAGGTAGTTCTATAATGAAGGAACTTTCTATTGAACATAAAATTTCCCATCTGCTATACCGACCTGACCAATTAGACATTGATTAGTTGTTAGAAATAACATCTATTACGTGCACGAGACGTGCGTAAAATGAGGGATGTATTTGGACATCCATCAGTTGCTAAAATTGAGAGTTTCTATTTTTATTCAAGTTAATCTGAATTAATGGTTGAGATCTAATCTCACAAATTTAGGCGCAAGGAAATCCAACTCTAGTTCTCTTACCTATATGAGTCATTATATGAGAAACAAAAAAAAGGTGTGTGTGTGCAATTGTAGAATTGATAATTGTAAGTTTAGGAGAGAAGGTTAATAATATCCACCTTCTCACTATGAGTATCTCTCGAGCTAGAGAAACCACATCTTTTCAACGAATACTTCACAATCTATTGAAACGTGTTACCAGAACCAAGAGACATTCCACGGAGTATTCAAGCAGAGCGCCTACAATGATCGTTGAATCTCTTTCTATGGAATTCAAAAAAGTATATTTAAAACTAGTGTTTAAGTTTATGGCATGATAAATTTACACTGGATGTCTTTTTCTTATCGGATCCATATGGTTTAAGATCCAATCTATTATTTTGCCGTTTTAATTTGATTTATGTCCACATATTTATTTGGAAGGTAAATAAGAAGTTAAATGATGTTTGTCTGGCATGTTTGGATTCATGGAAGTGAGAGGACAATGGGAAATGAAAAAACTCATTTCCTACTTCTTTTATTTGTTTTGAATCAGAAATGGGAAAATCCCTTTTCTTTTTTTCTTTTCCTTTTACACATTCATTTCATGCTACTATTTTCTCAATTCCAAGATTCTACAGTTAATTTAGAGATCATGTAAATCTTATTTGTAATAAGTTGTAACTTAATGCATTAAAATTTGAAATTATATAAATCCCACTTGCAGTCCAATTACAATTCAAAAACGTCACTTTAAAAATAATATTTAATTTAATATTATTTTTCTGGTCAACTTTTCAGTTTCACTTCCACATTAATAATCAAACATCATAAAATACAATAAACTTTTTTACTTACATTTTCACATTACAACCAAACATCAAAAAATTTGTTTCACAAATCTCAATTTTTGGCTACACTTCTACATTTCCCTCTCCTACTTTCCACTTCTCATTTTCTTCTCACTTTCATGAATCCAAACACGCCTTAAAAGAGTTAGGGCCTTAGAATGGAGATGTTCTGATTTTTCGATGGAAAGACTTGGTAACCTTGAATAGACTGAGGGGTTAGTAGCATCTCCTCTCTCAGTGCGACAAAAGTGGAAACAAAAAAGTTGAAACAATGTCAACTAATTTTTTTTTTATTGTTAAAGTTTTTGAAAAATTGAATTGTGTATGTTACAAACGAGGGAAATGTCACAAAATATATAGACATATAGTTACATAATGTAAAAAGTGTATAATATAGAGACTCCCGAATAAAGCAAATCCTAAATTCCAAGGCATTTGATAAAATAGTGAATATTTTGTGTTTGGGCCAAGAAATGAGAATATTCTGTCATCATCCAACACGCTACGAGTTACCAAGTGGCTGACCAATTGCCCCACCACTCCTCGTCCTAACGTGGGTCCCTCTTTTTCAGCCTTGAGTGTGGGTACCTAGATTTCTTTTAATTCGTGGGGTTTCTCATTTCCCGCAGAAAGGGAATCTCTTCTCTTGGGTCCGGATAGAGACTGGCGTTAGAGACTTAGAGCGGTGGGAAGAGGCGCGCGCGTGAATCCCAGAAATCTCTCTTCTCCTTCGCTGTTTCATCCGCTTCCTTTCTCCTCAATCTCTGTCTACAGAGAGAGAGGGGCAAGATTGGAGCACTGATCGAGTGTTGCTCACTCTGGAGCTCTCCACGGAGAGCCAGGTACGTTCCATTTTGCTCTATTTGCTCGCCTCAATCATTCTCAGCGTTGAAATTCTTTGATATATCAATGATCGAATCGTTTGATAACGGAAGAATCCAGATATTTGCTTCTTTTTTTTTGGAATTTTGATCAAGAAAGGTTGGTTAATTTTTGTGTCCTTCAATTTAAAGCTTGTTATATTGGTCGTAGTTTTCGACTTTTGCTTTTTAAAGTAAATCTGAAGGCGATGTATTCAGATTTAGACTAATAATCTAATTTGAGGCAGCTTCAAGTGAGGCAACCTGAGAATCAAATGACAACCAAATAGTTTAATTTCAAGCGAAAAATTAACTCCAAAATGATGGTTGATTAGACTAAGATAGCTGTGAAGGATCAAAGATATGGAAGTAAAGGATGAAGTAGATAGAAGGTTAATCTAGAGGAGTCATAGGTTAGAAGCTAGATGAAGCGACTCAGTTGAAGAAGAGGAGGTTATGGAATTCCCTTCCTTTTTTACGATTTCCTTTCATCTCTCTTTTCAATCACTCAATGTTCTCTTCTTTCAATTATTGAACATATATAGCAAATGAAAAAAAACCTATGAGTGATTTGGAGAGAAATTGGAATGGGATTGCCCTATTGAATCTCATTTCCCTTAACACAAAATAAAGGCTAATCCAGAACAAAATAAACCTGACTAGGACTCTTATGAAGTAGGAAACCACCACATGGTTTAATAAATCTCCAAATCTTCCTATTAAATTGAATCACATCTCCTTCAAAAATAAAAATAAAAAAATGCTCCTAGAAAAGGCATCTTATAAAGAAAAGGAGTAGGATGACTGAAATAAAAAGATCCAAAATCTTCACTAAGATTACTTACACCTCCATTTGATTTGAATCTAGCCCATGACAAACCTAGCTTGTTTCTAATTTAGACCATATCCCTAACCTAACCATCTAAAATGAGTCCAGTACAACAATCAGTAGCCTAGATAATGGTGATCCCCAGATCTAGTGAAATTAATTGTAGTGGTGTTTCCACCCATTTCCAAAATGATTCGTATGAAACACAATTTAATAGCTTGAGAAATATGAAAGTAGAATACTATTCTAATATATTGTATTAAATAACATATGAATGCATGCCTACTGCCTTCGTCTTCTTTGCCCGATGGTTCTCTTGCCACTTCTTAGTTCTGAGATACCATATTGACGCTATAAAGTGTGAGAAATGTTGTGGAGAATCTTATAGTGCAGTCTAACTATTTCTCTTGCATTCCCATGCATATCAGGAATATGTGCTCATAAAGGAATTTTGCACTTGTTTGGTCTTTGATAGCACTTATAAAACATGGACACTGACACATTACACTAATACAATACAAGACAGGCATGGCACCGCGACAAATCCTTAAAAAGTAGAATTTGGAGAGACGAAATGATCACCATGTGTATGTTTTTGTATGTGTATTAAAGGGTAGTGTTGTCATTTCTCATGTGAGGGGATTTCCAAAATGTTGTTTGTCCTAACTATAAGCGTACCAAGCTAAATGGGGGAGCAATTATTTTCAGTCTAGAGTCTGTTCTGGTCAATTCACCAATAAGGATTGAAGCGCAAACTGTTAGCAGTACAGGGACCTAGTCAAAATTATCTCACGATCAGAACATGAGGAGGTAATTAAAATAAGAGTTAATATGCAAATTGTTGGCTTTGTTGGGGAACTAATCTTAGTAATTAGGTGAATAAGTCTGAGGAGATAATTAAATAGACTGATATACAAATTGTTGGCACGGCAGGGGACCTAATCATAAATGTCACGTCATCTTTCTCCGATACAGCTTATAGAAGCAGTTTAGCTCAAAATTTCAGCAAAATGTTGCATTCAGTCACTTGAATTTTTCCTGATTCAGTCGCATCTAAATCCAGGAAATCCAGGGAACCAAAATAAAGTTTAAGTCATAAAATTCAAAGTGCAGTTTGGATTAGATCTTGATCCAGGAATGAATATTTAATTCATTTACCTAAGATCAAGAGTTACCTAAGATCTAAGATTAATGATTAAGTCAGACTTCAAAATGATGGTTGATTATCCTTGAGCATGAAAGATCAAGTTATGACCGTGAAGGATGAAATAGATAGAAGGTTAATCAAGAGGAGTCATAGGTTAGAAGCTAGATGAAGTAACTCAGTTAAAGAAAAGGAGAATATGGCATCCCCTTCCCTCTTTACAATTTTCTTTCATCTCTGTTTTCAATTCTCAAATGTTCTCTTCTTTGATTGTTGAACATATCTATAGGTAGTGAATGCGAAAAATCTATGACTGGTTTGGATAGAAATCTGTAACATAATTTCCCTATTGAATCTCATTTTCCTTCACATAAAATAAAGGCTAATCCAGAACAAAATAAACTCGATTAGGACTCTTATGAAGTAGGAAATCACCACATGGCTTAATAGAACTCCAAATCTTCCTATTAAATTGAATCATATCTCCTTCAAAAAATAGTGTTAGAAAAAGGCATCTCATAAAACAAAGGAGTAGAACGACTGAAATATAAAGCCCCAAAATCTTCGCTGTGATTATACCTCCATTTTGTTCGAATTTAGCTCATGACAAACCAAGCTTGTTAACCTAATTTAGACCCTATCCCTAACCTAAACATCTAAAATGAGTCCAATATAATGTTAAACTCTTTGATTGGCTAGTTACTTAATTAGGAGCCAATATAAATATGTTATTAAGAGTTATACTTGTATTATGAGTTGTATTTGTATTTGCCTTTAAATAAAAGTATAAAGAGATGAATAATTAACTCTCTTAGATCTTTTCATATCAAATTCTGATATAGCATCAGAGCGAAAATCCTAACTTTAGCTTTTCTTGTTATTTCCTATAAAAAAGATTGTTGTTCACCGTGAACAATAACCGCGGCGAGCACTATTCATCGTGAATGGTAACCGTCGGGTACTGTTCACGTGATTACTGTTCATCTGAAAAAAGGGAAAAAGAAGAGTATTTGGCCGCTTCTATATTAGATATGTGTCACATGTTACACTCTCTATCAACTCTACCACCATAAAATATACTCTTATGTCACATCCATGCATTACTGCTGCTATTGTGCTCTGCTATTGCCACATCTGCATATCTCTGGCTTTATAAGAAAGAGGCCCTAAGCGACACCATCTACTTGCTGCTGCTATTCGTTCTTATTGTTGTTGCTACCCGTTCTTGTTGCTTGTACTATCAACTAATTAACAACATCTACATCTATATTTGTTGTTGCTGCTATATGTTCGTGTTGCTGCTACATATTTGTGCTGTCTATTGCTATCTTTCTTGCGGCTGCTACTGCTACCTTTGCCATTGCTTGCTATCGCCGATCAACTCTGCAACCCACAGCCGCCTCTGCATGATTTTCATCCCTTGCCAACCATCACTACATCTTCTACGACCATCACATATCTTCTATGGCCTGATGCTATGACTCAGCCAACAAGATTTGCGTCATCTACGACATCTCTGCTGTTCTGTCGACCATCATGCTATCTCTACAAATATGTATGCAGTCATCAACTCTCTGATGTGTCTTTTACTGCTATTCAATACTACTGATCTGCTGGTTTGAGAGTATGATCTGAACTAATTTATGAAGGCGTGTCAAGTTCATGTTTTGCTATTGAACATTCAAAAACTGTCCCTGTTATCTCCTTCTACTGAGTTTGAGGATATATCAAAACTTCATTTTTACTGAGTTTGAGGTTTTCTCAAAATCAAATCTTCTACTGAGTTTCAGGATCTATAAAACCTTTATTTTTATGAATTGAGGGTCTCCCATAATCTTTCTTTTATTGAGTTTAGGAATCTCTAAAATCCTAATTTTATTTAAGGAGATGAATGTGACCTTTCGTGCAATCTTTGTCTGATTGTTCAGTTTGACTCAGATTCGGTTCACCTCGGTTTGCAACATCATTGATTCAGTACATTGACATATTAAGAATTTTACCTTTTTTAGAAAATTTTTATTTAAGAGATGTTTTACTTGTCCTAGTTAACAAGCTGAACATGACTGATATCTATGCTCCAACTTGCGAGTGTGTTAAACTCTTTCATTAACTAGTTACTTAACTAAGAATCATATTTCTATATGTTATTAGGAGTCTTTCTTGTATAATGAGTTGTATTTGTATTTGTCTATAAATAAATAAGAGTATAAAGAGGGGACTCATTAACTCTCTCATTTCTTTTCTTTTCTAATTCTGATATGGTATAACCTTAAATGGAAATAACTTCTCTTTTGTATAGATGAAATAAAGAGAGAATTACAATACTACTCTTTCTTGCTTAGATACTCTAACACTCTCCTCAAATTGGAGCATAAATATCAATTATGCTCAGCTTGTTACAAAGATTAGGAAAAAAGATATAAACAAAACTTTCCTAAATAAAAGGTGAGAAAAATAAATATCGAAAACAAATATACTAACGCTGGTGCCAAACTTCTGAATCATTGATGTCGTTGTTCAAGTTACCAATCAAATAAAGTCGAATCTAAAACTTATGCTCGAAGACTAAATGAAAAATCACCTCGAATGTAGTTAGAATTTTAAAGTTTCTCAAATTCAGTAGAAAAAAGTTTTAACTGATCTCCAAACTAAGTAAAATGAAAGTTTTGAGAGATCATCAAACTAAGTAAAAATGGAGGTTTTGGAGATCCTCAAACTCAGTAAGAGGAAAGGATTTGAGAGATTCTCAAACTCAATAGAAGAAGAGCTTTTGAGAGATCCTTAAATTCAGTACAGAGAAGCCAAGAAATTCACGCACATAATTCTCACATAACAAATTGTTGTCCCTAGTGAGTATGACAATAGTGATGAGGACATCTAGTCACATATATGACATGTGTTTCACCGGTAGAGAAGACGTCTTATTCCAGATTCCTAGTAACTGTAAAATTCTACTTTCTAGTTTCTTTATTTTAAGTTTCTTTATTTTTGATTTTCTTTTGATAATTATAATCCACTTTGGTTGAAAATTTTAGTTTTTAAAAGTTGAAATTGTAATTCTATCTTAATTAGGAGTTTTAATTTGAATTGTGTTTTATTTTATAAAAGCCTATAAAAGGCCTTTTGATGAAATAATATGCAACGAGAATTATTATGAAGAAATTTTCTCAAATTTATGTGAATTGTAATCTCTCTCAAATTTCTCTTTGTGTAAGAAGCCTTAGAGAAATCCTAAATTAGTGGTGTGAAAGCCTATCTAGTCTATTCCTTGCCCATCTCTTTCTCTTCTTTAAAGATCCTAATTCTTTCCATTTTCACAAATTTCTTTCAATCCTAATTCTAATCTATTTCACAAAACCTAGAAAAGAAAAAACCTCTGCTACAGTAACTTGCTACAGTATTGGACCCGGTGTGCTACAGTAAACAGACTTGTTAAGGCATTATATTGATTTAACCTGTAACTTGCACATACAGACTCCGATTCAGGCAATTTTTGAATCGTTGTATTCGTGATGATGAGATCTACGCACTAACATCGACTACAGGTTACTGAAGACTGACGTGATTCTTAGTAGGTACGCTCTTATCCTAATCGATTATTTCGAGTCTGATAATTAATTTATGATATTTTATCGATTTAACTGTTGTCTATCAAAAGTAAGATTATGCGTATCTACTTGCTTTTAAATTCAAGCTTTAATGTTGATCGTAGAATCTTTTGTCGTATAATAATTATTTTTAATTGATTCAAGATTGAATTAGATGTGTTTGTGCATAATATTTTGTTACATCTATCCGCTTTATTAGTTTTAATCTTTTCTTACTAACAATCATTCCATGTTGATGAAGCGTGATTGACTGTTTTATTGCTGATTTTCATACACGCGTATACGTTTCACATTAGTTTAGTATCAACACACAGTTAGGGGAGGATTTACATATTAATCATGTTTATTTACTTGTTTGTATTTAGTTTAGATTTATTCAAAAAATTCACATCTCTAGACACTTGTTAAGAAAATTTACTGTTTTTTTGTATTTGAAAACTTAAAAAAAATTAAAAAATCGCATTTAGGAATTCTATCATTCATCTAGGTCTTGTTTGGTGCATACCAACTTCAATGGATTTTCAACCTATCTTAGATGACACCATGACCAAGCTTAATAACCCACTCCAAATCTTGGATAACGAGATTTTTTTTTTTTTTGATAGCATCATAGATAGAACAGTCATGAAGAAGTCTGATAATCCTATATCTCCGATAGTCACGTCGTGATAAAGGAGTTTAGTGATATAAAATTCTCCAAGCTTAGTCCCACGATTGAATGTTATAAGTGTCAAGATTATGAGCATGTTATTGCCAACTGTCCAAGTCTAGTCAAAGTTGCTAAAGTTACAGAATCATTTATAACAAATCTAGAACCCTTTCCTTCTTTACTATACACCCCAACTATTGTTACCTATTTTTGGTCACCAACCCATTCCTCCTCTACTGTCGACATCATTCCCTTTTCTCTTGTGGCATATGTTAGGTACTAAAGTCTTCTAAGTTGTAGAGCTCAAATCATTCTTCCATGATTCCGTCTTCTAAATTATAGAGCTCAAATCATTTTTCCATCAATGAGGCAAGTTTGAGTGTTCACCGATGCGATAGATCCATGACAAGAAAGAAAAAAATCATAAAACGTGAAAGCAAGTGTAATATCACCCACCCAATGGTCAAGCTAAAATCTTGTTGAGCATCCATTACCCACTTTAATTTTGATGCCAGAGAAAAAAGTCGTGAAGGCCTTGAGGACTCCTTTCCAAAAGGGGGAGACATGCCCAGAAAGAATGCGATGTAAATCAATCGTCTTCTATAATAGTTATGTAAGATAAGAGCCTCCCACGGATTTTATGGATCATGGAAAAGTCTCCACCACCACTATGATAGAAGATCAGGTTGAAAGCCCAAAGATTACGTACTCCCCCACCTCCTTGATTTATATGGGAGCAAATAAGTTGCCAATTAATCAAGCAAACCCCTCTATGAATTTCCTTTTTGCCTTTTCAAAAGAAGGTACAGCGGACACGATCAATGCCCAGGATCACCCACTCCGGAAGATAGTAGAAGGATATAAAATATAGAGGCAATGAAGATAAAATGGAGTTCACGAGGATGGGCCGACCTCCCCTTGATAGAGCGCTACCTTTCTAAGTGGCAAGCTTTTTCTTAACTCTTTTAATAAGTTATTGTCATTTCTTCCTTGTGAGTGAGGTCACTTTGATTGGTAGTCCGAGATAGTTGAAAGACGATGAACAAAGATTGCAATTGAGAATGTAAGCGGCTCTCTTACTCACCTCTTCACATCTACTCAAGTTGTAGACACATGATTTGTGAAAATTGATTTTGAAAACTTGTCATCATCTCAACTGAGTAAAGAAGCAGCTTAAGCGTGATGAGGGATTTAGCCCGACACAAAGAGAAGTGTGTCACCAGCATAATGTAGGGTAATAAGATCATTCGGCCATGGGGGGAGCCCATGTTTTGGATGGTACCATTACCGCCGGCAAGTGAGAGGATTCTAGTCAGAGTCGGCGACAATAATGAAGAGGTAAGAGGAGAGTGGATCTTCTTATCGAAGATCCTTATGGTGTTGAATGTACTTGCCCGCCCCCTGTTAACAAGGATGGAGATTGTCCAGGATAGCTAACAAGTTTTAATCTGCCCCCTGTTAACAAGGATGGAGAATGTCCCGGATAGCAAACAAGTTTTAATCTATTCAATCCAACGATACTCAAACCCTCTTGCTAGTAATAGTTCAAAGAGAAAGTCCCACTTTAGGACTCGGCAACAGCTCATAACTTAGTGACTATATCTTCGTACCAAAGTACATCAGCATGGATAACCAATTAAAAGTCATAATTCTTTATTAATGCTTCAGAATTTATTTAATTGATGCAATTTTTTGTGTTAGCTTAGCGGTTGCATACATTTCTGAACAAAGGCGACAAAGCTGTTGCCAAGTCTTAGATCTAGGACAGTCCATAATCTAACATCACTTTTGGAGAGTAATCGAACATCACTTTTTGTACCACTGTGCTCTCAAAGTGTGGAGGCATAGGCATTAACTACAAATACATTTTACCTTCCTTCACTTGAGTTATGATATATTCTTCTTGAAACTATTGTTTCTCTCGGGGATAACAAACTAATTTTGTTGTTGTGACTAGGAAACGTCCATAAACGTCATATTATTTCAGTTCTAAGCACCACACACACACACACACACACACACACACGTTGCTTTTCCTTCTCTTTTGCCAAACAGTAGATTGCTCACTTATCCTCCTACCTATACTAAGCAGTACGTTTCACTCTCAGTCTCACCCACGAGATGCAGGCTACCGGGTCCTCCTCTCGGCGACGTCGGCCAGCGACTTGAGGTTGCATCTCACAATGGTGTCCGTGAAGATGCAGGTCTCCTCCATGGTGTTCCCGGCCGGCACGTCCACCACATACGACTCCACCACGATCGCCCCCCTTCCGCCTTCCCCCTCGTGCACCGTGGTCGTCGACCGGTAGTTCTTCAGCCGGTGGTCCCCTCCGATGACCGAGAAGCTCAGCACAAGCATCTCCTCGTCCAGCACGTCGAGCCGCTCCTCGCTGTTGTCGGCCGGCAGCCCGGAGATGACCTGGACCTCCCTGACGCTGCCGACCCCGCCAGTGCCGGCAACAAGGCGGCAGGACTTGATGAAGTTCTTGTAGGACTGGGGGCGGTCGAAGCGGCGGACGAGGGACCAGGCAACGGGTACGGGTGCCGCAATGTGCTGCACGTGCATTGAGCCGCACTGCCCCTGTAGGAAGTTGTTGCTGTGGTGCAGAGCTATGGCCTCCTGCACTCGGAGACTCGCTTGCTGCTGCTGCTGGGTGTTTGATCCAAGACCCATCCTCTTCTGTTGGGGATTGTTGAATGATGAGCTGAGCTTGAGAGTGAGCGAGAATCAGCGAGGAAGAGGAGGAGAAACATTATATATTGTGGGTGAGAGTCGGTGGCGGGGTGAGGATTTGAGCAAAGGGGAGCGCAAAGGAGGAAAGAGGCAAAAGCGGTGAGGATCTCTTTTTTGACTCCTATTGGGTTAGAGCTGGGTTGAGGTGGGCGGCGCTCTGGGCACGTGTCGTTCTCCAGGAGCACAAGCAACACGTGTCTTCGCGCGGATATTGGGGGGTTCGGGTTAGCTTCTCGTGGGTGAAGGAGCCCTCCATAAAAAAATCAAAAAAAAAAAACTCTCTTCACATCGGATCGCTCATCAGCTGTAATGAACGGCGCACATTGCATAAAGGACTATCCTAATCCTTCATGCGAAGGAGCTTTCCCTGCTCTCATTGTTAGATGACCTGTAACTTCCCCGACTGGGTTCGCTTGACCTCTGTTTGGTTCAAAATATAGAAGCTGATCCATGGATCTTTACTGCAGTTACCTAGAGTGATACTGTGTGAAACACACGAGGAGATAAATAGGAGAGATGTTTTTTCATCCTAATCGTGACTGACTGCAAGCAGCTGTGTTTGTTTCACACGCACCGGAGGCTTGAAATAAAAAGGACATGTGAGCAATGAGTGCTCACTGTTCGCAGTTTAGCGCTCCTGGTACTGGGCACCTATGATCACAGGATGAACTTTGTCTGATTCCTTCTTACCGCATTATGGAAGTTTTTTTCATGCATAGTGTTGTATAATGTCAAATTTTAGAGGGCCTTTTTATTCCATGTTTCATGCTTTGTATCTTTATTTTTTGCCTTTTCTGAAAAGGATACGTCTCGCCTACAACTCTCTTCAGATAAGAAAAAAGAGAGCAGGTTAGTTCCTTCGAGCGCTACCACAAGGAAAAAGTTCATCTAATAATGTTGGATGTATATTTTGAAGTGGTGACCTTTTTGAAAACAGTCTTTCAATTTTGATTCGGTTCATTTATGTGAGCCACGCACACATATTATAAAAAAGTTAATTCTGTGTTGACATATAATATAAAAAGGTTAATTCTGTGTTGACATATAAATAAGATGTTTAGTTTTAGAGTTACAAAATTTTAAAGTCTTTGAATCTCTTCTCACATCCTATTCATGTGTCAACGCGAGATTGGCTCTCTTATAATATGTGTGGCTCTCATACGTGACCCGAAATTCTTCAGTTTAGGGATCATGCTACCCCCAATCTCGCGGACAAGAAGCTTATATTTCACCAATGTTACCAGCAAAGGATGAGTATTTAGAGTTCTGACTACTCTTTGGGTCACCATATTTTGTTCGCTAAAGCTATTGACTTTTGTCTCTGGTGTTTTTGGAGAGCTTTATCTTGAGGTAGGTTGCCACCTTTGGTATCTCTTTCATATTCATTGATATCCTATCGGGTGGTTTTGGGTGATGCCTTCACGCAACTTATTTATACTGTTGACTATTTTCTTTTCAACAAAAAAGTGGTCAGATTCCACTTTTCTTCGAAAAAGAAAGTTTATCTATAGTCAACTTTGTAAGCAAATAATCGTAATTGTTTTGCTTTAGATCTTTTGATTAGTAGTCGTACTGCTTTAGTTACCAAATATAAAAGGAATTTTGCCAACTCTTCTTACCTCGGGAAAAACAGAAAGCCCGTGTTTTGAGAGAGAGAGAGCTGACTCCAAGTATAAGAATCCAAGATACAACCATGAGGAGGTTGAATTAGACAATAGATGCTTGCTTCGCTCATGAAAAGAGAAGTCGCTCAAGTGAAACTCAACTCGGGCATGGAACGCAGGATTTGGCCCTGAGAAGAGTCTTATTTATTTATTTATTTTTGCGGAAAAGACCGTGAGGTCAAGAAACTCTCAGGTGTTTCATTAATAAATACTTAACAAAACAATCTTCAAAAATGAAGGAAATAAAGATATAAAAATACAAAATTGTTCTAGCCGGGGAAAAAAAAAAAAAAAAAACTATGGCCCTGGGGAGAGTCTTGATCTGGCCATGTGGAACTTGATTCTGCCTAGAGAAGAAAAATATGTCCATGTGAAACTCGACTCCAGCCATTAGAAGCCAATTGATGAGGCCAAAGTGACTCCAGTCATGAAGAACTTGATTCTAACCTAAATATGCCCGTGAAAAAAAACCTAATATGACAATATGGTGTTGCGACTTCGACAACAACCTGATGAGGAATCCTTAAATCTCCCAAGTACGAAGAACAATCATAAAACCGCACAAATATCAAACACCAGAGAAACACACGCAAACAAACAATCTAATGAGGTTCGGCCTCAATGCCTACGTCCCCGGGGCAATCAAAAGAGAGGTTTATTACTTTTGGAAGAGGATTACAATGCTAGCAGCTTCTCTAATCTCAAGAGAGCTCCAGAATTTTCAGCATTATCAGCATTAGCCAAACCCTAGAAAAACTCGTATTTATAGAACACGGTTTCTAAATCTGCAGTTTCTGCCCGCACCCGCTTGTCGGTCGACCGGGCGGTCGACCGACCCCTTCCACCGGTCGACCAGCAGAGAGTTGGGCACTTCAGTCGGTCGACCGGGCGGTCGACCGAGCTCCATCCTCGTGCATGTTGTGCACGTCGGTCGACCGGGCCGGTCGACCGAGCACCTGCTACTGCGGGCGGTCGACCGGGTCGGTCGACCGGAACACTTGTTCTACTACTGTTTGGCTATTTCCTGGCTGCTGCTTCCTTCGTCTTTTGTCATCGACTTCCTCGGCGATCACTTGACGACCCCTCGACGATCCTTGTCAACTTCCTCAGCAATACTTCTCTCTTTCCAACATATGGAACTTGATTCTAGCCATGAGAAGCCTGATCCAGTTATGACGAAATCAGATCCGATAATGTGAGCTTTGATCAAGCAATGAGGATACTAAGCTAGACAAAAACGAGGCTTTGATGTGGTGGTGATGTAAAGGCACAAGTCGACAGCATGTGATCAACTCAAGAAGCTCGATGATGAATGATGTCGAGACCTGAGAGGTTTACTTGTCTTGAGCCTTCATTTCCCTTAGCAATGAGCAACTCCTTGACCTTGAGATTACCTTTCATTGGGTTTCTAGTTTTGTGTGCTTGATGTTTATTTGTAGTAAGCAGCAGCCTTCCCACACTTTTATGTAGTTTTATCATCTCATTGTGTTATCATCAATGAAACAAGTGGTCTGTCTAAAAACACAGCAGAGATCAGGGTCCCTTGTTGACAGTTTGATTGATGTTACTCTTACTCTTTACTGTCCAAACTCTCTCTATTTATCCAAGTCGTAGGAAGTTGAGAGTAAAACTCTAGAAAAATTAAAGTGACAATATCAAGTCGATTAATTTGTCCTCTTTATTTTCGGTTCACAAGGTTACCTAACAACTCTTTTTGAGTAATGCTAATTGTATTATTAATATTGAATTAAATTGTACTACTATTATATTGACAACTGGACCATGCTAGCGATTCATGAGGGTAAGCCTCACGTGTCGGTGTAATAGTAGTATAATATAATATAAAATTAGTAGTATAATAAGCAGTATCCCAATTTTACCCTATAATTCATGCTCCAATTTTTTCAGCACAATATAGAAATCTGGTTAAACTAAGTGTTGTAAATAATTTCGATTCATTTTTATCCTAGAAAATTTTGATGTATATACCTCAAGTTTGGATGGAAAATTTGTTCTTCTTGGATAAGAATAAAGAAGGCAATGACGTGCTATGATTTCTAGTGTTTAAAAATAGATAACAATTTAAGATCATTATGTTATTTATAATTTTTTTCTATAGCCTAATTATTAGCTTAAAACATTCTTGCATGTTACTTGTGCTTTTAGTTTTCATCCCTCCACCAGTACCATTGTCCCCCACCCCCCCCCCCCCCCCCCCCCCCCCCCCCACCCCACCCCCCACCACCCACCACCCACGCCACGCAACCCCCAACCACACACACACACACACACAGCCCAACCCCTCTGTGTCTCCCTCTACCAGTAAACCAAAACCCAACACCACCCCCACCCCCCCCCCCCCCCCCCCCCCCCCCAACCCCCACCCCCAACACACACACACACACACAAAACAACCCCCACCCACAACCACAAACCAAACCATCGCCTTGTCCATCATCATCGCCACCGCCATCTCCACTTAGTGACAACCGTTTTTTTTGGCTAGAAAACCATCACATTGGGAGTCGAATTGATAATATGTGGGGAGCAAACTAGCAGTCATGGTAATTATATATATATATATGTGTGTGCGCGCGCGCGCGCGCGCGTGTGTCCACAAAGTGTGAGCTCAATCTCGTGACCACCGTAAGGAGCGAAGCTCTGTAACCCAAGGTGAACCACTAGACCGCTTACAGGAGACTGGTAACCTTATTACTTTCATGACTGTCACCGTTTATTTTTTGTTGCTATAAGGTTCCTATTTATAATTTAAGAAGTGAAAGATGCAGGGCGTGTTTGAGGATTTTAATTTTTGTAAGTGGCATTTGAAAATAGAAGAAAAGATTAAGATAGTGCGATGTGTTAACTATGCACAAAAATGGTAAAAGGTTAAATATAAGAGAGATATTTTTGAGATAATTTTTCATAAATAAGCTTTTTAGAAAAATAAAAGAGACAGATATTTAATTAAAATAAAAGAGCCATTTGATAGAGCAGTACGTTAGGCTGTTTGCCCTCTCAGTTTTGGAAGTTCTCAAAGGGTATTTAATTAAAATAAACAGAGTATGCTGGTGGCTGCATCCTCTGCTTCATGACCAATTTTGTTTTTAATTGCCATCTCTGTGTCTTCTTGTGCCTCCATGACCCTTTTTCTTCGCCACTAAGTAAAGTTATTCACTGAACTGACATCTCGAAATCATGCACTCTGCACGCAGTCACTGTGAGCCAATTGAACATTTGCTCAAGCAGCAATATACTCCCCTCACGGATTTAAATCTCTTTATATTCATAGTGGGTGAAGAGATTTTTTTTTTTAAACTTTAACACGTGTATTAATAATGGTTCGATTCAGTGGACTCAAACTAGTGGTTCATGATAAAAGCTGACTCACAACGTACGCATGAAGGTTACTAACAGTAACTTTTTGGGGTTATATTCAAAAAAAAGTCCCAGTGGATTCTGAAGGAATTTATAGATTGTGCGGTGAAAGACGATGTGTCAAGTTCTGCGGGCACGCTAGCGCAAAGATTGCGTCAAACTAATAAAGTTAATAACAGCGAAATTCTAAACAAGCCTTCTGCTCTCCACAAGAAAGAAAAAGATATGATAACTGGTTCGTTGACTCTTGAGGATTTAAAATAACAACGTACACATTTTTGTTGACTTTTGTTAGTACGGGCATCGTGTCATCGTGTCTACTGAATTAGAGCATTCAGTGGTACAAGTATGAGATGAGAAAGATAATAACAAAAATAAGACATGATCATCAAAACTTTGTGATTTTTTGTTTTGTTTTGCTCACCGTCCCTCACGATGGATGGCTCACCGTCGCGGGTGAGGGACGGTGAGCAAAAAGGCAGTGAGCAAAAGAATTTCATCAAAACTACTCTGATTGATATAGTAGAGAAAACAATTTATTAAGTGATTAGACATTTAGACCACAACTTCAACAAAAAATAAAAAAACCTCATTTTTTGCAATCACGATCAATTATCGTCTTTCTTCCTCTGTGATCAACTCTTGCCTGCTTAGTTATTTATGGAACTTTCAATATAACCCCAAAAAATTACTGCTCTGCAGAATTACAACAAAAGCATATAGCTCAATCCAATTGGGTGCCAGTGCTTCGTTCTAATTCACAGAGCCAAATTTTTGCACAACGCTTTCCACCAAGATTTTTTTTTTTCTTTTTTT